>JAYMTK010000332.1:0-24135 GCA_036897405.1 Pelargonium myrrhifolium
AATTGGTGATTCTATAGTGAGAGAGAGAGAGAGCACAGAGCACCGTGGAAATGTCAATATCCACGGCGGCGACTTCAACCAATGCTGCTCAAATTGGATACTCAAATGCCTAATCACAACAAAACAGCACCAATTGGAGCTGATACGAGAACAGAAGAAGACCGACCTACCATCTTCACGGCACGGACCTGACCTGACCTGACCTGACCTGAGTGGCAGATCTGTGCGCCACCACCACCACCACCAACTGCTATCGTCGTATATGAATGGGTCGGGTGTTTGAGTATTTTGTGGTTTGCGGGATCGGTCCAGAGATTCGAACCCTAGACGGAGAAAAAGGGTTCCATGGAACAGGGATCTTGTACTTGCCTTCTCTGCTGGATCAGTCCCCTCCTTCCAATCACTCACTCTATCCTCCTCCGCCCCCTCAACTCTCTACTGTAACCAACCAACTCTTTCCTTTCTTTAAATTTTATTCAAATCCATCTGCATTTGCAAATTGATTTTGTGGTGGATCTTGGCTGATTGCAGTGTGTCCTGCCAGCCGGTGTCGAGTTCTATGCATCCGGCTTTGATTCCAATGATTCCTTGACCTTTCCTCGCAGCTATCCCATTGTTTTGACTGGTAAGGCTCTCGAAGATAATTGTTAAGATTTGTGTTATTTTCTTTGTGTAATCAATGTTATTCTTTTCTGGGTGCAGAGGGTGATGGATCAAAAATTTATGTTAGTTGCATTGCTTTTCGAGATCCCGTTTCGGAAGATATCGCTGAAGCTTACCATATTCCTGCCAATTCTTTTGCTGACAAATGTATCTGTCTTGTTTCTCGGTCTCCTACTTTCCATGTTCTCCGAAATGCACTTGAGGAGATCTTTGCTCTTTGCTTTTCCTCTAGTGGGAGTAGGTAAGTATTCCTTGCTTACAATTTAGGTAGCATTTGAATTAGAATTTTTGTTCAGGAACGGTAATCCAGAATCGGAATGGGAATGAGATTCGATTAAAATTTTTGGTCGTTGAGAATGGCTCTACCATTCTGATTCTTGTTTCCCATTTCCATTATATTTTTTTCGATCCAAACGCCACCTTAGTGTGATTTCCGGAAAACTTTCTTCACAATATTGTTATTTTAAAAACTAATATTTTTTGAAAACTTGTTTTTGTTACTTCTATGAAGATGTGAATCCTTTCATTAATAACTAAATACTGAATTTTATTTTATGTTTTTCCTTTTGTGGGGGGAAAATATGGTATTAGTTTCTACTGCATCTGATGTTCTTAGTCTACAACAATTTCAGCAAGCCGCTATGGGATGTTATAGCTTATACGGTGTCCAATGTACCATTGCCTACTCCTGGAAAGGATAGAGTCTTGTTTTCTATAGAGAATAGCTTGCTTTGTGTAGAGGCTCCGCCAAAGGAGGGTCTCCCCCATGCTGACGTATGTCCTTCTAAAGCTTCTTTCTCTATCTTACTACGTTACTTCTTTTATTAACTTATGTGACAATGTTGCAACTGTTGAAATCGACCTTATCTTCTGAAAACTGTTTGCTATTTCATTACCTGCAGATATCGTTCCAGCCACTGGTACAATGCTTGGATGTTGACAACTTAATTCTACTTTTCACAGCTGTGTTGCTCGAAAGGAGAGTCTTGATTCGATCATACAAGTATGTTCTTGCTTCAAAGTTGATGATTTAATTTTTATTTGAAAGCAAAATAGGAATCCTTTTTGTAGTTGGCCACTACTAGCATCTTTTTTCACAAAATTAAAAATGACTTCAAATCATTTTCAAAAAAAAGAAAAGAAAAAAAGAAAAAGAAAGACTTTAAATCAATGTATGGTGGGTTTTCGTTTCTTTTATATATTAGAATCTTAATATTATCACCGTTATTCTTTCCACCACTACCATATATTTATTACTGTCAAACAATAATATATGCAAATCAAATGTTTTTATCCCAGTGCATTTAGGTTTTTCATGCCATTATGATTATTGTTCTATATATGTAAAACTTTTGTAATTGTTCTTTATTTTTGTCCTGGGCAGGTTTTCGCTGTTAACTCTTGTATCAGAGGCAATTTGCCATTTAATTTATCCATTTCGGTGGCAGGTGAGATATTGATAAGTGGAGTATTAGCATGAAATAGATCGCTTCCTTAGCATGCATGTCCATATTGATTGTGTTATTTTATGATTCAATTGTTTCTTATTTTCCAGTCAGGAATTGCCATAAATGTGTTATTCATATAATACTCGAACCATTAGTGCTGTGTTGATCCCTTGACATGATTGTTCTAATAGGCAGTCATCTAATCGCTGTATGTTTCTTTCTTTTGCTGAAGCATGTCTACATTCCATTGCTATTTTTCAGTGGAGTAGACTATATTGACGCACCTACACCATACATGATGGGTCTCTATTCTGGTGTTGATACATCCTATCTGGCTTTGGATGGTGTAAGTTGTTTTACATAAATATATGAGCAATTTGTTCTTTTTTCATACGGCTGTTATCATTTGTTTTTACTATCTGTTGGTGCACTATCTTATCATAGTTTGTGTTACTTTTATTGTATGCTTTAATATGAGCTGACGATGTTCTTACCATTAACTCTTTGTTGCCATATTGATAGCATGCTACTAGTATGTACTGACATAGCCCTGAAATTCATACCTATTCTCTTTGCTCAATTTGTGTGCAGTTATTGATTTCATTTGTAGAATTTTATAAAATTTGACTGGTCAAGTATGCAGCTTTGCTGCATTGTGTATTCATTACTTGAATTTGTAAGCACAATGAAGAAAAAAGAACTTTAATCTATGATCTAGTTGATGGAGAGCAATTACTTTACTGATAATTAATGAGAAAGGTGAGGGGTGATGAGTTGGTTTTCTGTCTTGTGTGGTCTTTTCTCTGTACTTCTTAAGTACCCAATTATAATCCATGAACAAGGTATTTTTCTAATGAAGGATGAATATGAAACCAAATTTCTGGTTAGTTAACAATTTTGTTAAATTGTACAAAAAACTATGAGGTATGATTATTTACATCATACAAGTTTGCAGATCAGTAACCAGAATGTAGTTAGCTTATTGTAAGATTATGGTCCCTTACATATTGCATTGTAAACAGGTCAGATGACTTCACATGATCAAGTTTTTTCGGTATCCTGAACTTTAGATGGTTGAAAATTGAGAACCATAACAACTTATACTTTGCTCTACATATTAGACAAAACTGAACTGCATTATTGGTTTAGGTGTCTTATACATGGCTTGGTGCTGAGAAGCCTCTAATATTATAGCAGATCATAGAACTAATCAATGTTATTTATGGCGCTAGGCGCACAATGGCGCAAAGCTCTGCTAGAGCCACGACCCATGATGGTGTACGCCTTTTGAAAATAAGGCGTACTATATAATATATATATATATATATATATATGTTCTAGACAATTACTGTACTAAAAAGTCGTATAAATGAGTGAAAGGATGAAATTGAAGATTCAAACTTCTTATAATCATCATTCTTACGCTAGATATCTAAAACCAAAAGTAGAGTATTAAATCTAAATATCTTATTATTCATCGCCTTTAAGTAGAGAATCTTTATTTCCATCCTCATCATCAAAAGATTTACAGCATGATACATCATTTTCCTCTTTAAAAACTGCTGTTTTGTTATTGGAATGCTCTTCAATGGCTGCTGTTTTTGTGATCCTGTAATTGTGGATGAAGAAGAATCCAAAATTGAAGGTTTGGAAGGCAAACAGTCTAAAGTGCTGCAAGACGTGTATTTACTGCATGATTATTTCCTTTTGTGATTTTAATTGTAGTTCCCTTTCTTTATAACCCTAATAGCTAACCCATGGGATTTTAAATTAGAAAAAAAAAAACCAGAAGTACATTCCAATTTGAATGGCGCACCATATTTGCGCCGTGCCCTGCTGTGCGCTTCAACAAATAGCGCAAGAAAGTTACAAATTCTTGAAATCGTTGCGCCACAAGTAGTCCATGGCAAGGATCATGCACTGCGTAACATTGAAACTCATATCCTAGACCACCCTCGTTGTAGCTTAAGCATCTCTAGTCAAAAGATCATGGGCATATCTAGTACTAGCAAAGAAAAGTGAGGGCTGCCTCCCGATCTTAATTTGGGTTGTCTTGGTATTGTACATATGCATTCATATGTGAATGCGCACATACAAACACACAAGGGAGGCAAAAAGTGAATTCATGAGCTAGTAAAAAACTAAAAATATACAATGCTAGTCGGCTCTTATTTTTGGGATGGATAAGTATGCTGGATCAAAAGAATCATAATATTCTCCTTAGTTCAAGTTATAATTGAGATGGATGAGGTTCTTTGCTATTTGGCCTAGTGGAAGGAAAGAACCACTGGATGCTTTATAGGCTTTTATGAGAAAGGATCTTGAGATGTTTGGTTTTCTTGGTTGTACAATTCACCAAAGTTGACTTCTTTTTCCTCTAGGGCGCAGGACGACTTAATTAGTGTCTGTATGGTTTTAAGTGTTATTAGAAAATTCAAAATTTGGTTACTTTGAGTATGTTATTTGGAAATTTGCTTAGTTTGGATTTTATTTCCCGTTTAACCTTTTAGAGTTTGTGTTAGTGTTTCTTGATTTAATTGTTTATGTTCTCTATAATACTTTAAGATGCATTATTTTTTTCTTCTTAAAGACTTCGTTGTATCTAATGATACTAGGACCAAGGCGAAGAAAGCTCTAGACTTGCAAGAATGTCTCCATTAATACAAGACACCCCTTCGTGGAGGAAACCAAAAGAGAAGCTCTATGAGAAAGTTGCATTAGCTGACATAGAAATATAACAAATCCAAAGCAAAACCCACAAAGACAGTAAAGACAATTATTTCATCGTGTTTTCTAACCCTCCTCTCTAAGACGCTCAAACCCCAATCTTTCTTAAGTTTTAGAACCATCAAACTAGAGGGCGAGGCCTTAAGGCACCATTATTTGCTCGAAGATCAACCATAAAATTAACTTACCTCCAAGCCTAGACCACCTACAGTTCATAAATTTCATTTCTTAATTCTTCAATATTCTTGGAACACTTCTAATACATTGATGGTACTTGTAAAGACTTAATAGCCCAAGACACCACCATCGTTGTGTCACTTTCCACTACTAATTGACCATAATATTCATCTCAACATGAACCAAACAATTCCAACACATGTAAGATGGCTCTTGTTGAAGTGGTGATGTCCCAGATTGGAAAAATATAAAAATAATGAGCTAAATATAATGGTGAAAGCCAAACCCTACTAATAAGGTTGACCTTTTAGTAGTGGAAGCCCAAGCCATTATATGTAGCCCATTATTCAAATTTAACATGGTATCAGAGCTGGTTTTGATCTAGGCATGGACCCGTTTACGTTGCCCCCCTGTGGTCTCTGGCTCATTGCCTGCAGCGACCCACGTGTGAAAGAAAGATACCTACACATGAGGGAGAGTGCCGATTTAAAAGGCCCCCGATTGTGCACGTGAAATAGAGAAATGTGAGATTCACATGTGAGGGGGAGTGTTGAAGTGGTGATGTCCCACATTGGAAAAATATAAAGATAATGAGCTAAATATAATGATGAAAGTCAAACCCTACTAATAAAGTTGACTTTTTAGTGGTGAAAGTCCAAACTATTATATGTAGTCCATTATTCAAATTTAACAACCCCCAACTTAGCAAAATACGAGTAAGGTGACCTAATACATTCTGACTTCTGAGAACACACAAAGAACCTCCCATTAAAATACCCCACCAGTTCCAGTTGAACCCAACTTTCCTTTTGTTGCTCCATTTAGGCATTAACATTAAATTTAACTCATTCATCCAAAGATGTTGCCAAAAGGAAAATAAATCTTCATACTTGAATAGTAACTTTCTCAAACCCTGAAACCTGCTCATTTAACTTTGACACTCCATTTGAGACTTCTTCCCTCATTGCCCTAATCCATTCAATCAAACAAAGCTTTATCATTGTTATAACCGGAGGTCTAGTTACTGTATTGATTGACTTGAGTGACGAAACTTGGAAAGAATGAAGGCCCCGGATCGTAGATCCTAGAACGCCCAATCACCCCTAGAGGGGACAAACTTCGACAATCCTCCCCATGGTATGTAATCAAAGTATTTACTTGATTGTTAGAGGTAGCTCGTCGGATTCCCCCTCTTTTTGGGGCCATATGTGCTTGAGATTGGGGGCAGACGAAGAGCAACATATTGGGAAGAGGACCATCTGGTCGTGTATCATCAATCATATTCCACAAATCACTAGTTTCCATCGTCTTATCATTAATAATGTAATTGTTTTATATTTATACTAATCCAGAGGCACCGCAGACTTAAAAAGTGCATTTGCTATATAATTTTGTCATTAGCTTTTGATGGAATGAAGAATATACTATTGAGTTATTTTCACATTTCTCTTTTTTGCCCCCTTGTCTCCTTCCATGTATTGTTTCTCCCTTTTGCCTTAATTTTATTCCTCTCCGACCTCCTTTCATCTCTTTATCCTGCTATTTCTCTATTATCTGTATCCACCTACATTACAATTTTAACATGGTAAAAGTTATCTTGTCTGGTTCCTTTAGGGGATGGATATAACATATAATAGAATTCACTTACGCTGATAAAAAAAGAAAAAGAAAAAACTGACTGGATTGATAATGTAATAAGAGATGAATTCAGAGCTGGTTTGATCTTGTGTCTTATTTGTACTGTTTCCCTGTAAGTTCCTGGTCCACATGCAGGGCTGATTATGGTGTCTGGATGCATGTGATTGTGATGGGGAGTGTTGGAAGTATCCCACATTGGAAGAATATGATGTTAATGACCATTTGATATGCTAGTTGAGCTGTCCACTTAAGAACTGAAGTCTTTTAGTTGGAGTAAAATTCAACACATCACATTATATTCCACTGATTGTCTAATTGCTTTGTTTCAAGTAATGCCCATTATTGCACACACAATATTAGATCCCATTCATTCTGTAGTTGAAATGTCTCAATCCTGAACTTGAAGTTAGCAATGTTGGGCTGCATTTTATGTTGATAATTACTTAAAAAATCCTAAAAAGAATAACTGTAGCAATTATAATATTAACTGTAGCAGTAAATCCATATTTGTACGGATTTATTGTATGAATCCCATTCATTCTGTAGTTAAGATGTCTCAATCCTGGACTTGGAGTGTAACAGTAATGCTGGGCTGCATTTTATGTTGATAAGTACTTAAAATTGTGACCGTCTACTTTTTAATCCTAAAAAGAAAAACAGTTGCAATTATAACTTTATTGTGTTCCATAGTTTTTACATGGGTTTATTGACGACTTTTCCCTTGCTTTTGTTTCCTTGTTTATTTGTGTTTTCTTGAAGTTGAAAATCCTATTGAAATATTGTAGAGTTCAATATGAGGTTGCTTACTTGGAGTCATGAATTTATTATTTATTTCTTGTCTTTGCTTTTCGCTTGTAGGTTGTTGTTGTGGACCTTGAGAGTAATCGTATCAGCACTTCAGAGGAAATACCCCGTATTCCAGAGCCAGAATTAGGTTCCTTACGAAATGAGATAACAAAGCTTATACATCCTAATGTTGTTGGGATTGATCAGATGAAAGTTGGTGTACTAGGTACATTTGAGCAATATCCTAAAGGTGTGAGCAAGCCTTGGGGAGAGGATCACGACCTTCAGTTTAGGTAACGGTGACATGCAATGTTTATGAAGCACTTGGTTACTTTCCTAGAGCCAATTGATTTTGTTTCACCTGCATTTGAGTAAAATTTGTTAAGGTTTGTTTGACATAATTGTGTTTGTTCGATTATAGATTGTAATGTACTTTTGCCAGAACAATCGTGCTCAATATTTAGCGCTGCAAATTAGTCCAGTAAGCTCATATGTGCTTGCTTAAGCTGGCTCCTAGGTATTAGTTATTGCATGGCATGAGCTTGTCAGTGTTATTGATTTAGGTTTGGTCTTTCCCACAAGCTCAAGAATACTTCAACTTCAAGATGAGGAGAATGAAAATGGATGATGGATGGGTTGTAGTGATTTTTTTTGATTCTATCAAAAAAATACTTATATTATTAAAATCATTTCTAAGATAGAAATGCAATAAGTACAAACAAACACCAATCAGATTTACATTTCCAACACTTGTGATGGTTTTACCTCTCTTCGTGATGATGAGGGTCGTCATGATTATTAAATTTAGATGCTATTTTTATTTTTTAGACAGTAGAGTTGTTAAATATAGTGTTGCATTTCTTCAATGTTATTATATTATGATTATTGGTGCTATTTCATAGAAAAATAGTCTTATTAATATGAATATTTGACGAAAATATTTTAATATTTATTTTCTTGCATATGTTTTTTAATTTTTTTTTATATTAAGTGTGTTTCTCTTCGATGAAGCCCACGCTTAAGCCCTGGAGGACCTTTGAGCTTTCTAAAACACTGCTTTTGAACTGTTCATTAAGATTATGTCTTGACTCTTGTTTCAAAAAAAAAATAAAAAAATCATGTCTTGGCTCAAGAAGCATTTAAGTCGTACAACAAAGTGAAATCAAAAGGTGTAGGAACTGGAAGTTAAGATTTATATGAATATGTGAAATCAATATTTGCCTTTAAGACGTGGTCAGGTAATGACTGCAAGAAGAATTTCATTCACGACTCTTAAAATTTCACTCTGGCTATTCTAAGTCAGAGGTCTTGCTTTTGACTCTTCATTCCTATTATATAGATATTCAAGTCTATAAATGGATGACATCCTTAACTGTAGGTATTGTATGTATGCCTACGTTCTTTCATGTATTAAACATATGAGCATGTTCATCTTTATGTGTATACAAAAATGTGCATATTCATCATTATGTTCAACTTTGTTTTTGTGTGTGTGTGATGCTGGTAATTTGCAAGAGCTTTAGAATTTCGTTTCTGGGCGTTACTCTTTCTCATTGGAGGACTATACATGTGTCCATACCATGAGTCACGGTGTACTGGCCTCAAGCCTCAACCATCTCCATCACTTACATAGGAATGTAGTGGTTGACTGGATTATAAGATGCTAATATGAGAAAGTTTTTTTTAGTTTAGTTAAGTAATAGGAAGGGAGTCATGCGAGGAGATTTGGAATATGTGTTAAAACATAAGTTTGGTATTTTGCATTTAGGGGATTTTATAAGTCCTGCATCTTATAACTTGAAACCAAACTACTTTCTTGCTTGATAATGATTCATTGGTTATCTGCTGGATGATTATTTTATTTGTGCTATTAAACATTGTCTCTCTTGAATATGGTATCAACTGGGATCTAAGTACACTCCTATGGTATTGATAAATGATAAATCCACATCTGCTAGATTGTTTGAGTTTACAAATTAAATCTTTATTATCTTATTTATTACTGTTGAAGCCAGTCAATGTTGATATATTTTGACAGCTTAAGGATGTGAAATGGTTATGTTGTTTCTGATACTGTGGTTGCTTTTCTCTTGGCACTTTGTTTCCATCTCTTTTGATTTTAAACATGTTAATGCAGAATTTTCATTATGTGGAAGATCTCGACAGTTGTCAGAACTTAGCATTAATAGTCTCTCTTTTTCCCATTCTATTAGTTATTTACCTTTTTTTTTGGTGCAGGTTGATATTCTTGAGGTTCTTTGCGTCAATTCTAAGTGGCTATCGCAATTTCATTGTATGAAATGTTTATCTTTATATTTTTTATAATGTTCGTACCATTATTCCATATTAATTTTCATATGTAAATTTTTTGAAGGAAAATACTGCAACTCAAGTCTTCAACTCTCAAGCATTTCTGAAGATGCGCTCTCGGTCAACCAACCGACCACCAGAACCCATGGTGATGTCATGTCATTCAAGTCATGATTATCTTAGAAATTATCCTATTTAATAACTCATAATATTGACGGTTTTATAGTTTCCAGTTTAGTTGGATTCATCTATTTTTTTCCTTGTTTTTTCCCCTTTTGTTAATATAAAAAGTTGTGGACAAGGAATGAATTCAATGGGACAAATTGTTCTTCTAATTTAAGGGTCCTATTGTTTTATTTTATCATTCCTAACATTCTTTATTTTAATCACTTGACACTGTACTTGATGCTTTTTTGGTCTTATACAGATAGCGCAGTTTTTAGACACTCAAGGTTTCTTGGATTATCTGGAGAGAGGAGTTGGTTCTGATGAAAGAAATAATAATCTCCTTGAAAAGCTACAAGATGCACTTGGCAGGGGTCAAAATCCTTCTTCAGTTCTACCCTCACCTTTGTTAGATCCTGAAATTATAACTATATCTGATCCTGATGTGGGAATATCAGGTTAATTCTTTGGAACCATTTAAATATTTTTTAATCCCCATTAATACATTAACCTCTACAAAGAATTCAACATTATTCACATTTATTTCCATGTGTTTCCCAGGATCAGGTGCTAAATATACTTATGATAGGTTTCCTTTGAACATTAGAACGGACGAGCAAGAAGAGAAGAGGAAGCAGATTCTCTCAGCCGCTAGTGGTGCTTTTGAACTCTCAGGAAAGCACACTCCTAGGTAGTCATAATGATAAATAGGCAGGTTTATAAATTTATGTACAAAAAATGTGAGAATGTTTGCAAGTGCTGACATCTCTTTCTGTTATATGCGTACAAAAGTACTCAACTGTTCTATGTTTCAAACATAACTGTGCAGTTCTTATAGTTTTATTCTTTCTGTATCAGTTCACCTTCTGTGCTTATGAGTAAAGATTCCAAAGTTGATAGTCTCAGTCCGATGGAGAGAGCTGTAAGTTCTTTTGCATTATTATGTTGTTATGATACACAATTAGGTGTGTGTCTGAACCTTAAATTCATAGTAAATCAAATGCTGTTTTACAGGCAGAAAGAGATCGCATGGTTTTGGACATAAAGGTTAAGCTGCAGGTACTAATTTACTTTCTTCTCCTTTTGTTCTAGTCTTACATTTGTCATCGTTCCTCCACGTGGTTCAAAAATTCGCTTCTCCATTGATATCAACATTGAAGTTTTACGGTGAATCAATGCTATTGCTATGTCTGGTTCTCTCTATGATGATTCTTTGGATTTTTTTGGTATCTTGTTTGAAGTTATCTGTCAATGCTATAATTTCTTTTTATTTGAATCAAATAAGACCATAAGATTTCAATACTAAATTTATTCATTAACTGGACATGACACTCAAGGGTTCAATTTTGCAAAAATAAGGATACTCGAGTCTTTTCCATTTTCTATCCCAAACTGATTTTCTGATTCTCAATTTAGGAGGAAATGAAACGAGTACATAAAACTCTTTATATTCTGAATTGTTTATTTTACCTCGTCTTGTTTCAATTACAACTATATAAGGCACTTTAGTTAAAGGGAAAATCGTTTAGTGAGGTTTCTATCTTAGAGTTGCCAAAAATGATCTCAAGTCTTTTTTTTTTCTTCTGAAAAGCCATTTTGTTTTGTTATATGCTACATCTCCACTCTCTCTCTCTAGAACTTTTTCTGGGATCTATTGTGTGCACTCCCTGATTTTTTTTTTTTCTTTAATGAAATTTATTATTGCTTTATAAAAACCTTCTACGATGGTTTGGCATATGCATTATAAATGACCCCATGCGGAATGGTGAGGGAACTCCGTAATGAGAAACAACTAGGAGGAGACCTATATTAACATGGAAATAAATAATAAGAGAAGATATGATTTATCTTAATAATTGATGTGACCTACATTACAGCTGACAATTCGGGTTTGGACATGCGGGTTAACCCACAAATGAACGGGTCCGAGTTGCAATATCATGGCCCAATAATTTTTGGGTCAGATCGGTTGAGTGTAATGGTGGGTTGGGTTGGGTCAACCCGACATGTACCCGTGAAAAAAATTAAAAAGAATTTTATCGCTTTCTTCACTCTTTTTATTGTCTTCTTCTAAACTTAAGGTTTCTAAAAAGTGAAACCGCAAACAGAGCTTCTTCCATTGTTCTTTTCAGCAATCACAACTCCGGCCTCCAACAAGTAACACTGGAACTCAAAACCCAACAAACAATTAGAGACAACAGAGAAGAATGGGTCTAACTCCGATCTACTTCTATTCTCCTTTGTTCCTTTATTGTTTGAAATTTGAGTTGAAGTTTTGTGGTTTTGGTCGTGGGTTATGGATTTATTCTTTGTTTGTTGAGAAATTGAGAAAAAAAAAAAAAATGATTGCTCTCGCCAATTCCTTCGAAGTTTAGTTTGTAATTAATTTTGCTAGTGATTATAAATGTCCAGTGGTTGTGATTTGGTGGGTGTTAGTGTTTTGATTTGAGAAATTATTGGAAATGGGTTTCGGTTATGTTGTAATTGATTTTGCATGTGATTTGGTGGGTCTGAGTGTTTTGATTTGAGAAATTATTGGATATGAGTTTCAATTATGGTGTTTTGATGCTTTGTAAATTCAACAGTGCTTTGTAAATTCATCAGTAGAAAACAATCACTGTTAAAAATTAAATTGAAAAAATTGTGTTCAAACTTTAAATTGGGCGGTAAAAAAATGGTGGGATGCCCACCCCAACTTAGTTTTGAGAAAAAGGTTTAGGCGTTTAGCTGTTTATTATTGTTAAGAAATTCTATATCGAAAGAATGTGAAGTCACTCGCCACTTGAACTACTAGTTGAGCCCTCCACCTTTTAGCTTAAGCTTTTATGTTGAATTCAAGTTTAACATGGTATTAGAACTGGTTTTATTTGGACCCAGTGACTCGTCTGCCTTGCTTCCCAAATTAAGACCACCTATCCACATGACGCCAGTTCTCTCTTATCTGGCTTGCACATGAGGGGAGTGTTAGAGAATCACACATCGAAAGAATGTGAAGTCAGTCATCACTTGAAATACTAGTTGATCTCTCCACCTATCAACTTAAGCTTTTAGGTTGGAGTCAAATTTAGCCATCATCAACACCCACACAACTAGGTTTGTACATTTGGTTGCAATTCTTGTTTCAAAGGTTGAGATGTACTTTGATGTCAAACAGGGCTTGTGGCTGCGCCTTCTGAAGTTGGAAACAACTGATGATCCACTTTCATCGTTTGAATATGGCACAATCCTTGGTATGCTTCTATAATACTAGCACTCTTGTTTATCCATTGGAACTTCAATAGATTTCGTAATTATAAAGGTCCTGCTAATTAAGAGCTAATTATATATTGGCTTCTGCAGCTTTGATTGAGTCTGATGCGGAGGGAATTGGCGGTAGTGGGTTTATTGAATGTATAAGGGAGCACATACATTCTGTATGCTACTTTAAAATCATTAGCTACTTTTATCTATTTATGCGTGGCTTTAAGCTAACTCTTTTTGGATTTATGTTGTCAGGGCTGGCACTGCCAATTGACTGATGAACAGTTCATTGCTGTGAAAGAATTGGTATGTGACTTAATTGAAGTAACAGACAGAATATCAGTTAATGTAGAGTTTATCATGATTAGTTTAAACTTATTCTGGTATCAAAATTAAGTAGTCTTGTCCATTTTTATATTTTGGATACCAGACTTATTTTTTATGTTCCATTAGTACTTATTGTTCTCATACTCTTTTTCATTTGTCATTGATCTTTATATATATTTTTAATTTCTGAAAATCTCATTTATGCATATCAGCTTAAAACAGCAATTACTCGTGCAACATCTCGAAATGATGTATCAACCATAAGAGATGCTCTTGAAGTGTCAGCTGAAATGTTCAAAAAGGATGTTAATAATGTGCCGGACTATATCCAACGTCATCTTATGTCTTTGTCTATATGGGAGGAATTACGGTATATGCTTTATCAATCTATTGTTATATTCATTTATCTCGTTTTAAATTTATTTATTATTTATTAAGCTACTAGTTGTTTGTTTATTGAAGCTTAAATGATTTATGATCATCTATGTGATAGTTAAAGTGAAATCTTTTATTGTGAGATGCTCATTTTTGACATGGGCAACTCTCATAATATGTTTCTTTTGTCTTCTTGTTCACGTTGTCGGATTTAGAGCTCAAAATCGTCAAACATGGACTTTGGGGATAGATGAACACATGCGTTAAGTGAAATCTAGTATGTGTTTTGGAATTTGCCTTGGGCGTACGAATATGAATCTTTGCCAAGTGAACTTAGAGCACTACGAGAAGTGTAGAGAGAATGTAAGGATTGTGTAACCCTTTCTCTATTGCATGAGGGGATATGATACTAGCAGTACAGACGATGTCATATTGAATTATGATTGACCAGAGGTGATGTCACCATGAAGAGGTCATGACAATGTCATGTCACAGTGTCTTAGATCTTTTGAGGGACCTCTCCTTGTTTATCTAGTAGAGGTGTCACAAGGCGTGTCCTAGAGACACACTGTGCTCCCTCCCTCAAGTACTCGAGAGCCTTTCAAGGCTTAAGAGCACACTCGGCTACCCAGGGATGACTTTGGTTATGTATCGCAAGAGCTTCCATATGCTATTTTGAGTACATTTTCGTCACTAGTCTCGTACCCTTGATACTGTGTCCGTAGGGTCATTTCTCGTCATTTTCTTCCTTTTCCTTAGTCACAACTGAAAAATTAGTGGGAAGTGCAAATTACTCACCTTGTGCATCTTTGCTTTGGTAATGTAAAATTGCACATTTTGCTTTCATCGGTGGACTCGACACGTGCACAATCAAGGGGCTTTTAAATCGACACTCCCCCTCACGTGTAGGTATTTATCTTCTACACGTGGGCCGGTCTAAGCATGTCCATCTACAAGTGGGCCGGAGAGAACATAGGGATGTGACATAAACGGGCCACTTTTCGGGCTAAGGCCTAGATAAAAACCAGTTCTGATAACATGCAAAACTGCATAACGGGCTACATATAATGGATTGGGCTTCCACTACTAAGAGGTCAACCTTTGGGCCAAGGCCTGTAAAGTGGCCCGTTTATGTCGCATCCCCTGTGTTCTCCGGCCCGCTTATAGATGGACATGCTTGCAGCGGCCCACGTTTGGAAGATAAATACCTACATGTGAGGGTGAGTGCCGATTTTAAAGCCCCTTGATTGTGCACGTGTCGAGCCCACTGATAAAAGGAAAATGTGAGGCTTGCACGTGAGGGGGTGTGTTGAAGTTTGTGAAGTAAGAGTCCCACATCAATAGGTAATAAGTTGATCCTCCACTCAAGTGATTGGCAGTGAAATGATTGCATGGATCAAAATGGATGCACTCCTATTCAGTATGCTATGTCACTCCATTATCTTTCGTAATACAATATGGTATCAAAACCGTTGTATTCTTGAAGCTCTCTAATCAGTCTTCCATTGTGGCAGCAGTGCCAAAACTCTGAAAATTTGAAACCCTTACTTTTGTTTTGATTGATCCTTTTTTATTGTATCCATTTCTTCACACTACAAAAACCCTGGACTAAGTTGTGTCTTTTGGTTTTCTAGCTGAAAGCATTAGTTGGGTTTTTTTCAAGTTATACGATTTGTTTTTAAGAGTCATCTTCGAAGTCTGTGAATACTACTATTATCAGAGAGCTCCGACCAATCATCTTCTCTAATATCATCAAATTCTGGAAAACGTGCATCCATGTGATATTTATTGAATTTGTCATTCAAAGTCATTGTTTTAACTTCTCATATTTGTATTTTTCGCTGGATTTGTTGTACTTCACGACTATGCCATATTAAAAGTTTTCAACTATGCTTGTTTTTGTTTTGTTTTTTTTTTTTTTTTTGCCAACTCAAATTTTGTATCTATGATGTTGAGATATATTAGAACCCATAATTAACGGGATTCCTTAAATATATTCTTCTCTAGTTATCTCTTTATATTGATGCTTATTTTTGTTTTGTTTCCTTTTATTGTTCATTATTCAACTTTGTACAGCTTATATATACTCTTTTTGTACTGATTTTAATAAATCCAAGAATAAAATGACATTCAATATTGTAACAATGTTGAATATAATATATTATACTCTGAGTGATTAAAAGCAATAAAAAAAAATGTTAAATTAATACATGAGAAAGGGAAATAGAACTGAACTAAGCCTTAATCTTGAGGAGACAATTGAGAAAGACATAATTTAAGGACTCACATAATTATAATTCTTAATATCTCAACGACACACTGAAACTCAAGGGAGATACAAAACTTGAGTATGCAAAATCAAAGCAAACATATCAGAAACCATCATTGTAGAGAAACAGTGGTGGAAAATACAGACCGGACAAGTTAAAACAGTGACTGGAAATTTCGATGAACACTTTGAGGCAGGTTTGCTAGAGTTTGATGATGTCGTTGCATGGGATGAGCCATTGATTCTGAAGATGACTCTTGGAAGCAAACACTCTAGGTTGAACAATCCCCAAACAATGCTTGCGACCAAGGCACCAATATGACATGACTTAGTATAGCCTTTTCTCAGTGCAAGAAAAAGGAAAATAGAAAGGAACTATCAATTAAGGTAAAGTTATAAAAAAATTCTCGAGAGTTCGGACACCACCATCATGAAGGCAGCAATGCAGGCAGCGGAAGACTAATTAGAGAGCTTCAAGAATAAAGAGGTTCTGATACCATTTGAGAAACAAAGAAGTGGGAAGAATCTTTTTATGTCTAGTCACTAAATTATAACTCCTATTTATGTATAAAGATTGACTAGGCTATATACAAAGGAACCTCTAATTCAAATCCCAAAAGGCAATTGTCAACTCCACATTTAGCAGATGCTGAGTCTTAACATTTGACTAGATTTAAAATCTATTCAGGAAGGTTGTTTCAGCCCTGAAGTTAAACCTATATGCTGAATCCTTTTATTAATTAAGAATGAAAGTTTGGGGGTCCTTTAAATTCTGATGCATCTGTATAATATCAGCTATAGGTGCAGTTATGGCTATATAATTGATGTTGTCCTCTTTTGAGTTCATTGTAAATTTTAATTCATATAGTGTAAAGCTGATTTATTATTGGATCCACACTTGCAGGTTCTGGGAAGGATACTTTGATTATCTGATTGACCGATCTTCAAACAAGTAAGATATTTATAGGTTCTAATATGGTCAGAAAAAAATATAATAATTAAAAAATAAAAAAATCTGTAATTAGGGTTAAGTGGTTTTAAATTTTATATCACATATAGTCAATCGTAATCTGTCTTATCCTTTATTTAAGGTCTACATTTTGGCGCGTTCAGCCTTTTCATGTCAATTGTATTATATGCACTCACATGGCATTCAGCTTTCTGCGGCACCTCTTTGAGTGTGGTTTACTTTTGGTAGGATCCACCAAAGTTGAACCTATGGTGTATTGATTATGCACCTGCATGTCTGTATGGGATGTTTTTTCATTGTTAGACGAGTTGTTTTTAGCAGGTCTACAACTCAAATGTGGATTCTTTTGGCATTGGAGTATGTCTGGTTTGGTTAGTCTGTGATTATTTAACAGACTTGCAGAGTAGTTATTGTGCTGATGCTTTTTATGTTAGGTCTGCAAATTATGCAACTCTGGTGACTACTCAACTAATTGTGGTGGCATCCCACATGGTAGTGCTCTTATTTCCTTTGTTCCTTCTGACTTGATTAACTAACTAAATCATTCATACTTTTCTGTACTGACTTGTTTTATGTCATGATGAAGGCTGGCTTGGGACTTCCTGATACTGATGCCTGGTACATGATAGAAACTATAGCAGAGAAAAACAACATTGGATACAAGCAGTTCGTAAGTTTTTATTTTTACAGTGATACCTTCTGCTTTAAGTATGAATTTCATTTATTTAATATGGACAACGGGCACCTTCCATAATCTGTAAGTGTTTGCCTTGGGTTTATTTATGATGGCCTGGTGCCCTATTTTACTCAGAGTTAAGATTGTTACAAATTTCCCCACACACCCATGTGGACAGCCACCAATTTGGTTTTCCTTGGCTGTAATTAATGTGGAGCATTTGGTGGCCATCTGTACCCACATTGATTAGTCGGGGGTGTTCTGGGAGGGCCAAATACTAATTAGTGTATGCCAATTGATTTGATTTCTGGGGTATAACCTAAATAGCTCTAGTTCTCTCTGAATTTATATATAATGAGGCAGTGCTGCATGCTTTGATGAGATTCATTTTGAAATGGAATTCTTATAAAAGTGCAAATGTAAGGAAGAAGGAATTTAATGTAAACTAATAGTCACATTTCATGACAACTTCAAGAGCAAAGAGTTCCAAATTTATTCAAATTACAATGTTATTTATGCTTCTCTATATTGAAACTCAAATAAAGTCAGCACTTGCATTTATTTGGTGTTAAAATTGTTGCTGAATCCTAAAGTCTTCACCATCCTCAGATAAAACTCAGAGGATTTTTATCACACATCCAGCAACTACGTGTCGGTTACTGGGGAATATCTTCCATCAAACCTCAAACAGTCTCTTCTCATGGATTGGCGTCTCCACGTCCAAAAGAAGCAAGTGATGAGAACGAGCAACCTGCTGAAGCTACTGGTGTTGGAAGGAGCTGGGTCCAGAGCATGTTCAGCAGGGATACAGCATCAAGGGCAAACTCTTCTGGCCGTTTTCGTAAATGGGCCTCTGATGATTGTATGCGTTTTCGTAACATTTTGATATTATATTAAGCTACATAAAGATGACGATAATGATCATATTCAAATAATGTTCTATTAAGCCACTATGACTTTATTTTTTTATTTTTGCTTCAGCTGCAAATGAGGGTGGGGCTCCTCGCAAACAAGATTTATCCCCTACTGGACAGAAGAAAATTCAAACCAGTGTTCGCATTCTTAGGGGTCATACTGGTGCCATTACTGCTCTACATTGTGTAACTAGGAGAGAGGTATGGGATCTAATTGGTGACCGAGAAGATGCTGGTTTCTTCATTAGCGGAAGCTCGGACTGTTCGGTAAGCTTTCTATCTCTTTATTTTCAATTAAACATATGATGACTTGCATGAGTGTTTGGAAAGTTTACTCTGTCCTACCTATCATGGGGATTTGTGGCGTGCAGAAAGTGTATTTTTTGTGCTCTTTTGATATGATTGCTTTTGCGATGAACTCAAGCAAACTTGCTGGTGCTGTCGCAGTATCTGACATCATCAGCATGTCACAGCTAAGAACTGTGACTTGAAAATAATTTATGATATTCAAATATTTCATTTTCAGTTATAAGATCCACCGAGCTTTTTTGTCCTAACGTTGTAAAAAATCAGAATAAAGGACAATGCATATTTTTAACCATCCATTTTCATATTTTGAAACATCTATGATGCATGCATGGACATTTTGAGATCGTTATTGGGTTGTACTTGTTTTAAATAGTTAATAAACAATATTTTTCACAATCATGCAGATTAAAATCTGGGATCCTAGTCTTCGCGGTTCGGAACTTCGGGCAACTTTAACGAAACACACAAGGTTCATAAACAGAAATTGATTCTTTGCACTATATTTAATGCTAAATGGGTTGTCCTCTTGGTTCATAATATCATATTTCACCCTTTCTTTTGTCGTGTTCAGAACTGTCCGTGCAATAAGTTCTGATCGAGAAAAGATTGTATCAGGATCTGATGATCATTCTGTTATTGTGTGGGATAAGCAAACATGTCAACTTCGAGAAGACCTGAAGGGCCATGAAGGACAGGTTTGGTTATTCTTAGAATCTTTGATTGCTTGATAACTGGATATACAACATTAATGTTGCATGAGGAGAGAATCTGAATGGATGAACAATCTATACTGTTCAGAATGGAAGACTAGAAAAGGAATTCTTAATCTTTTTCTTATGTAAAAACTGTAATATCTGATTATCTATACTTTGACACTCCCCCCTCAAGCTGAGGAATAGATGTCTTCTATTCCCAGCTTGAAGATAAGATCATGAAAACTTGAACTATTTAACCCTTTTGTTAGAACATCAGCTAATTGATGTTCTGATGGAACATAAGACATACACAGTAATCCTTCCTCCAGTTTTTCTTTGATGAAATGTCCATCAATTTCTATATGCTTTGTCCTGTCGTGTTGTATAGGATTATGAGCAATATTCATAGTTGACTTGTCACAATATAGCTTCATAGAACCTTCCTATTTGATTTTCAGATCGTCTAGAATAATCTTAAGCCATAGTAGTTCACATAATCCTTGAGCAACAGCCCTGAATTCTGCTTCTGCAGATGACCTTGCTTCTCTCTTTCATCATTTCCGGTCACTATGATGTCGTCCACATAAACTAGAAGAATAGGTACTCCCTTTGTATCCAAGTATTTAATGAAGAGAGTCTGGTCACCTTTGTTTTGTTTATAGCCAAGCTCCTTCATGACTGTTGCAATTTTTCCAAACCATGCTCTTGGAGATTGTTTTAATCCATAAAGAGCTTTTCTCAACTTACGCACTTTATTAGTTGTGTTTCCTTCAAATCCTGGTGGAATGTTCATGTAGATTTCTTCATCTAAGTCACCTTGGAGAAAAGCATTCTTCACATCATATTGAAGAAGTTGCCAACTGAAGTGGGCAGAAATAATAACAAAATTCTTATAGTATTCATCTTTGCAACCGGAGCAAAAGTTTCTTGATAATCAACTCCATAAATTTGAGTGTACCCTTTTGCCACCAATCTTGCTTTATATCTCTCCAATGATCCATCAACCTTATATTTTAGTGTGTAAATCCACTTTCAATCAACAATGTTTCTGGCTTTAGGTTTATCAACAATTTCCAATGTCTTTTTTTTTCCTGATGCACTCATTTCTCTCTCATGGCATTTCTCAACTCCCTTTTTGATAATGCCTCAAAAACTGTTTAAGTAAGGCGATGGAGTTTAGACTCGCAATGAATTTTTGTGGACTGATGATAGGCGCTTGAGAGATACATAGTGAGATAGTGGGTAAAGTGGTCGGGTAGTGCATTCTCTAGTGCCTTTCCTAAAAACAATGAGAAGATCCAGATTGTCTAATATGTCGGCGAATGTTTTAACAGATTCTGTGTGTAAAGGTGGATCCGAACTTACCGTGATTTCATTCCCAGCGATAGAGTTGGAGTCTTGCACTTTCGTAACTTCTGGAACGGTCTTTCTCCTTGAATACACCTGTGAAAACCTTGGAAAATTGTGAGTAAAAGCGGCTGGAACGGGAGATGACATGGGTTCAATGGTAGGTAACTCGGATGTGATGGGTTTAGAGGGTTCGATAACACGAGTTGGAGCATGAGGAAGGTTAAGTGGTTCAAAAGACTCACAAGTATTATCTTTCATCTTTGAAATCTCCCCTTGAAGAGTAGACTTGGAGAAAAAAAGTTTATTTTCAGCAAAAGCAACATCTTTAGAAACATAAAATTTTCTTGATGAAAGGTTATCACATTTATACCCCTTTTGAGTGGATGAATAGCCAATGAAGACACATTTGATGGCTCGGGGATCTAGCTTTCCTTTTTGTTGACTATGGACATGTAAAAATGCAGTGCACCCAAAAACTCTAGGTGTGTGGTCATTTGAGGTTCTAAAATGAGGGTATAAACTATTCAGAATTTTTATGGGGCTTTTATCGTCAAACACCTGTGAGGTCATCAATTTTAATCTTTATCTCATACACTTGAGCAACATCTCGCACTTTCGAATACATGCGACAAATGCAGTCCCAAATATCTTTTGTTGTCTCCAAAAACATGCATGTGTCGCTAATCATGGGATCCATAAAATCACATAACCAGGACATTATCATGGAATCTTCTTCATCCTATACTTTAAACATAGGGTCTTTTTTATTTGGCCATGTTTCAAGAAGATGGCTAAGTCTCCCTTTTCCCTTAAGGTATGTGCGGACAAATTGAGACCATTTGAGGTAGTTTTTTTTTCCATTGATCCTATAAGAAGCTCTGAATGGTATGCAATTCTTCTATTTTCTAAACATAATTTGGTTCTTCATATAGGTTAGAAACATAGGTTTTAGTTATTGACATGGTGTAGAAAATGAATTTTTACAGCAATAAGTGTTGACAAGAATTATAGAAGAAAACAAGTAGGAATAGAAGCAAAGAAGGCTCGAACATGTAACAATGAAGGTTGATAGGAAAAACTCCCAGGAATAAAAAGTATGAAGCTCTGATAACATGTTCAAAATGAAAGATTAAAAAAAGGAATTTTTAATCTTTTTCAAAACTGTAAAGTGATAATACACAACTTTACATACAAGTTTACAACGAAGAGACAAATATGACATAAAAAACTGAAAATAACTGTTGTCCAAAAACTGACATAAATTGTCTAAAAATTGCCGACTAACTAAATTCCTTTAATCAAGGGATATTTACTGTAATATCTGACTATGTATACTTTGACAAAGATTATGATATTGATATTAAGAAATGGGGGAAATTAAACACATTTTGCGATTGATTACCCGATACTTTGTTTTGTAACTTTTGACTACCCTGAACTTTCTACGAGTCTTTTTGTCAGTTAACTTGGACAGAGTTACACTCTCTCACATCATGTGTCATGAATATGTCTTCAATCTTTTATGAAAATGCTGATTTAACCTTCTTCATTGGTGAACAACAACCTTGAATGTTTGAAGATTCCAGCGAGCTCTTCAACAATTCTCGCTGGAATCTTCAAACATTTCGTCGAAACTGCATTTATTTTGCCGGAAACTTAAAATTAACATTATTTTAATTCTACTAGTTTATCCCATTTAGTTTTTCAACTACATTCATTTATATCTTCCTCTTGATCTTGCCACTTCTTTATTGTTATTGCTCATTGTTCATCTTCAACACAAATAATAAAACCAATCAAACTAAAAAACCAAATCAACTAGAAAAATCATACAAAAAATTAAACAAAATACATCGTATCAACAACTAAATCAAAAGTAAAAAATTGAACCGAAGAAACTGAATCACAAGCAACTTCTAATTCTATGCAACAAATAATCAAGCACCAGCAAAAATCGTGAGGTGGTCCAGATATGACCAGATCCGACCTTTTTCGGATTTTTCATATTAGAGCATTGAAGAAAAGCAAGTGGTCTAGATTTGACCTTCATCGGCGATGGAGTTGCTTGATTCACATCCATTGTGCCTCACGTCCTCTCCGATGTCGACCCACAATGAGACAGTTTGTTAGGTTCTTGGAAGAGAGTTGTAGTTGTCGGAAGTGGTGGCCCCGCCGCATGGATTCAACATTGAGGAGCATATCTCTGCTCCACCGGTGAGGACGGGGCCGATCTCAGCTCCACCGGCGAGCCCAAATATGGGTGTTCTAGCTCGTGGTGGCGAGGACGAGCACATATTTGACGTCCTCCTTCAATTTCAACAGTGGTGCTATTTTGGGCGAGCTCTGCCTCTGCACAAACGGCAGAACGATAGAGATGGGAGAAGAGAATGAGAAGAGGAGCCACCGTCTATCCACCAATGATAAGATTGGAGAAGAAAATGAGATCAGAGATGAGATATGATCTCATTTTCTTTCTTTCTTTTCTTTAATTATTATTATTATTATTATTGAAAGTAAAAAGTAAAAGGTATTTTGGTCTTTTTGACATTTAACTGATGATGGATGGACGGAAAGACTCATGAAAAGTTCAGGGTAGTCAAAAGTTACTAAACAAAGTATGGGATAATCAATCGCAAAAAGTGTTATTTACAAGATAGTGGTGCGTGTAATTAGCTCTAGGAAATCAACATATGTTTGTGTTAAAGTTAGTGATGTTGAACTAAAAGCTGTCACATCATCAACTTTAACTATTTCTAACTTTCTCATTCATTTGAAACTCCTACCTCTTCACTTTCCATAAGTTACAAATAACCACTCTATTAACTAATAGCAATTATTAATAACATTTGATATTACAATCGCTATATATATAAGATATATTGTATAGATAAAAACTACATATCTAAACAAATTATCAATTCCATTAGCTAATAGTTGGAGCAACTGAAAAGTCTCCACTCTTTTTCATTATTTAGTTATCTCTAAAACTAGTGTTCATCCCGTGTGATGCACGGGTAATGAGAACATGAAGTAAAACTATATTAGTTTACATTCTTAGATAATAACAAATATTATTAGTTTTATTTGTGTTATGAT
>JAYMTK010000333.1:0-24124 GCA_036897405.1 Pelargonium myrrhifolium
TTTCTGCCCTAAACATTTGCATTAATGGTATCAGATACATGTGAAAATACATGTAAAACAGATACATGGAAAAATACGTTTCCTAAAAAGAATGTGCATTTTTGTTATGTTTACAAAGAGCTTGAAAATAAATGTATAATTTTGATCAATTAAGCTTGAGTGAAATTTGTTGTTGTAAACAGTGCGGTAAATAATTGGAGTTTCTTGTCGAAGTATCCGAGTGGGACATGCCAGCTGGCTGCCTAACTAACGTCAACGCGTGTAGAAATGGCCATTTGTTGCCTTGACGTAGTTAATTTTTTGTGTTATGCAAATTGCAAAGCCAGTACTTCCTCGGCAAAAGATCGGCTCCCCAAATCCTAACTACGCTAAATAATTGAACGCTTGTTGTGCGTTATTTTTGCCGTTGATCACTTTGACGGCCTGAACCCAAACGCGCTCCTTACTCGTCAATTGTATGTCGCACTCGTTGTACAAAAAAATTTAAACTCTCAGAACGATACAAAGAAGAACTCTTTGTGCCCTCATTTGTAATTGGTTGTCGTAATAAGAGCTTCTTACTTATGCTCAACATATAGTGTCCACAAGAGCTCACACTAAGTCTCATGCCAGGACCACCTCCACGATGTCTTGCTTCGTTTGTAAGCTAAGACGCTATTCAAAGCGGTAAAAACTCTTAGGGGATCTATTCCTTACCTTGATGCTTAAAGAGCATACAAGAGCTCAAAACTCATCCAACCCCTGTGGTCGGCACGTTTGGGAGGTTAGATCTCCAACACCTAAAGTGGATCCCACTTCACCAATGACCAGTCATACCGACACATGGCGGTAATAATTGTAAGTATAAATACTCATTCGTTGATAAGAGGAAGGAACCCCCAATTTACATAGGAGGCTCTCTTTATATTTCTCCTTAACGAGATACAATTTAGATTGCTCCAATTAAAATTCTTATTCACACGCCGAATTCGTTTTACAGGTACACACTAGGGGTCTCTGCTTAACAATATTGTCTTACCCTTGCGCATACACTAGGAACATGAGAGCAAGGATCCAAGTCTCCGGTTACATTGAAGCCTCCAATTCTGTCTGAAGAGTTTCATAGGAACATTTCTAAAACAGTTATCTTAACATGTGAACAAGACGACAATTGATCACACCATACTCACAAAATCTGAAGAATGAGTTCTTGACTTATATTAATATATTTTTATTCATACACTATATTTCATTGGATTTTTGCTACCCACGTGAGGTGCACTTAATTTGTGCCCCAAGAGTTCTCCTTTAACAAAAAACCATTATAGATGAACTAAAATTTGGTTGGTGAGTCCAATTTTGACAAACCTTAACGAGTTCAATAAAAGTTAGGTTGCGGAAAACGAAATTTGTAAACATTTAACTAAATTTAGGTTGGTGAAAGCAAAATTTGTCAACCTTAAGGAATCGAATTATAGGTTTCACGAACACATCTTGTTGTTTAAGTGCTCCGGCCAATTAAGGTTATAAAGTCAACAAAGAAGTGTTTAATTAGTTTTGTTTTGTTGCCTCTTATAGACTTTAGCTTACTTGAAGAACCAATTTTTGGCTTATGACTTAGATCCAGCCTAACTTTTGTGGAAGATAGAATTTCATGACAATTATATATGGTCCATATTTTTTTTAGTTATGAGTCTATTTTACAAATATGGGTACGTTAACTCATTTATGTCTCTTCACACACAACCATTTGATTATAATTATTAATTATAACATGTTTTAAATTTGAAAAAAAAAAATAGTGATCTATGATTTCATTGAGTGCGACTCTTCAAGAAAGATAAAAGCAAGTGATTTTGGGACCGCCAAGATCATCAATATAATTGCATTTTGTGTTATTGTACTCACTCTAGCAAACAAACTAGAAACTCCTAGTTCTATGTAACTTTTTTCCTCTCTCCGTTAAAAAAAAGTTGCAAATTTGACAAAATATATATGAGATAAATTTATCGTCATAATTTTGTAACAAACTGTGACAGAAATCACATATGTCACAGTTATGGAATCTTGTCAGAATATGTGATAAATTTTTATGTTACAATCATTTGTGACAACATGAACAGTGACAGAATTATTCTGTCACATTTTAGTTAAAAAATGAATTTTGTGACATAATTATATGTGACAGAAACTTCTGTCACAAATTGCGATTTTTTCTATATAAAAATAAATCAAATTCAATTTTATTCTATTATATTGACAAGTAAATCTTTTTTTTTTTTCCTTCAGAATTTCATCGTACCTATCTTCTGAAATATCAACCGACCATATTTGAAAAAAAAAAAATGTTATTATAATGTGACATTATTGTACACCACCAATACACGACTTCAAAGAAAAGAAAAGAAAGTAGATAATAGTATGATCGGCGAGTAGAAGAAACAAACTATTTTTTTTTATTTTTTTATTCCTTCTTTAAATTCGAGAGTTTGTTCGGCAAAGGACTCTGAAGCTGATGTGGGCGCCACATCAGCACATTGCTCTCCACCAAGATTGTATCCCCTTTGCCACGTGTCTGCACCCCGCCCTTGTCTCCACTTGTCTGCCCATTTGCCACTCAGTCTCTCTGTGGACCCCACCTATGAGCAGGTTATGTGTCGCTTCCACAGTCGCTAGCATAACCGGTCAAACACGACTGGTCATATGATCGGACGGCAAATAAAACCCCACAAACGAAAATACTGTGGGGACCACTGGGGGAAGAAATTGAGAGAGGACGGGTACACCGAAGCAGCAGGTAGGACCGCACGCAAGTGGATGTGTGTTTATGTTAGTGTTAGTGAGGATATTAGGGAATGTTATCGGTGAGAGCATTTATGTGGAAGACAGAGACAGTAATGCAGATCATTGACCGTTGACTTTCGAAAATATTAAAATTTAAGAGAATAGGCTCATATTGGTTCACATCCTAAAAATTAAAATCACATTATGGAAATAATGGGCATTAGTAACATGTATTTATATTGTGTTTGGATTGTGAAAAAGGTTGGAATAAATTCATGCAATCTAGAAATTTACTTGAGGAAATTAAATAAAATTTCTTAAAAAAAATTCAATTCAAAAAAATATGAGAAGACAAAAAGTTTGTAGAAAAAAATTAATGGAAGAGGTAGTGTTTGTAGTCTAATCTTAATTTGATAGGATAGTGTGAGATCCACGGGTCACTTTTCGCGATAACAAATTTATTGGTTGCGCGGAAGATGGTCTAAATGTGGATGATGGTCATAGACATCAGTTGGATTGTCACAGATAAAAATCCAATATGTAGATGATTTTCTTTTTGTAACAGATTTTTCGTGGCGAAAAGTAGTGGTTTGGCGACATCAACCTTCCGTCGCGCATGGTTTCTTAGCATCCGTGACAAGTTATTTGGCGACAGTCAATTTTGGGCTTAGGCAACGAAATTGGAGTTTTGGCAAAAAAGAGGCCGCCATGGAAACTAAGATTTATTGGTGTGAAAAGAATTTTTAATCCAAGAGTGAAGAAGTCGCTTAAACAAGACAACTCATGTGTATGTATGATGTCGCTTTTATCATTCTGATTTTAACTTGAACAAATTATTCTATTATTCAGGAGTTTTGTTTAATAAAAGCATCGTTCGCCGATAAGAAAAGAAAAGGTAAATAGACGTTGTTTCTATTGATAGATTTCAAAATACATAGAAAATATATTAACACCAAGAATATATGACCTAATAATTAAGCATGCACATATTGCATGAAATTGAGTGTAATGTTTTATAATTAGGAAGAAGATCAAATACTTAAATCGAAATTGAGAGAAGCTAGTTTGCAATTATATTGTCACTAAGTAATAGGAGGAAACATAGCAAATCTTTGCGACCTTTTAGCAGAGCAGATAAAATTAATTATTGCTAACATGCTTCATTATCGAAAGACTAACATGCAAATTGACTTTAGAACCATAAAAAAGCCTGTTTCATGCATATATACATAAACTAAGTACATATGTTAGCCAATAAAATCTTGTGAATGTCCACACTAACCAATCATAATCCCAATTAACAATGTGTTTGTGTCGGGTTTTGTGTGTTCAGATGAGAGATCTTGCAACATGAGGTGGCTCTTCGTTGATTTGAGTAAAATACAGAATATTTTTACAGTAAGATAATTATAATTAATTAGATTGAAGAAATCGAAATGTGGTCCCAATAATATATGGTAACATGGATGGAGAAGACATTTTCATTAATCCTATCAAAAGGAACCATCTCCAGATCGTTAAGCCAGGATTTTGTCACTCATTAGGGTTATGTTATTACCATAATTACGTATTAAGCAATGTTATTACAGCTACGTTAATCTGGTCCCAACATGCAACTAAGGGCTTGTTTGGGTAATCTACTTCAATTGTGGTAAAATATATGTAGAGGATAAGAGTTTTGTTTGATAAACTAATCTCTGAAAGAAATTTGAAAATGAATTTTAGATGATGAAATTGTTTGGCAAAATTGTTTAAAATGAGGGTATTATTTTGAGATGACCAAAACGCCCTTCATATATGGTTATAAGGATTCGTGCTCTCCCAATCTGGAACATGCAATAAAGATCAAAGACTAGATGTATAATAAGAGATAAATCCATATTAGTTACACTGTTGTAACAAACTAAGAGGTAAACTCATATACATATGGGTGTACCATCTGACGGTATCCTCACAGTTAAAGGGTCTATCACACAGACACAGAACTGCGATGAACTAAAATCCTAGATTTTCCGACATATGTTCTCGGTCCACCATACAGTGGTTTTTCTTTGAATAACTAAACAAAATTCAAAATTAACACACAAAAAGATGATAGAGAGGGAGGGATAGATGAGTAAAATGACATCCCAAATTAAAGGGTATTGTGAATATAAAATTTCATATAGATGCTACAGAGATTCCCACAGGAGCAATCCAATACCTGTGAAAATACCTCCTGCGGAGCCTCTATATCCATCTAAGCTCTAAAGTGATACATACCGTTGGTGTTTTGGCATATATATACTCCATCCGTTTCAAAATGAATGTTATTTTGAAATTGAGAAAAATTAAGGAGAAGTTAGTTAGTGTGGTGTGCTCACTATTGTATCTTCATGATCATGTGTGGAGAGATCCTAACCAACTTTTATAAGGGTATTAATGACAATTCATACATAAATAACTTACTAGAAAAAGGAACAACACTCATTTTTGGACAAAAATACAAGAGAAACATGACACTCATTTTGGGATGGAATGAGTATTTCATATAGACACTATGCAGAGAACCCAAACAAGCACTAAACCTTTTTATTGAAGCTTGTGTTTTGCATGTTTTATTATATGCTCATCAGCTTTGGACACTGCCCACAGTATGGAAAAAAGCATACATACTGCTTTGCTTCCAGTTTGTGTAATCATGGTTTCAAGACTCGGCAGCAAAAACCCTAGCTAGTGCCTTTTATAAGTTTCTTTTGCAGGTGAAAAAGTTTTCATGTTACAAAATTATGAGAGCTTTGAATAGTACGTATGGAAAATGTGGTGTGTTGGAGTCTTGACTAGCTTTTTATTTGTGTTGGCCTTTGATTCCACATCTCAGTTCAAGAACCATATCTCCTTTTATACATAAAATAATAAATTTTATTTGTGACAAACACAAAAATGGAGGTTTTATTTTTAATATAGGTGAGTGGAGTGCCACATTATTGGATCACTTCACTTGAAATTCTCAACAATATATTTGGAACATAAATAAAAGTGTGGCAAATAGTAGTTGAATGTTATTATGAGAGGAATATGATCTTATTAGGGTTTTGTATTAAACGCTAATTAAATATAGTTATCTAGTACCCACCATCTCTAGCTATATACACAGAGCATGTATGTTGATACTAAAAAAAAAAAAAATATACAATTATACTCTTAATTTTCACACGGTATCAGAGTTGGTATATTTGTTTGGGCCTAGAGCGACTCATATGTCTTGCCTCCTGACTTAAATTATCTATACATGTGCATGGTCCATCTCTTTTATCCAATTTGCACATGAGGGGAGAGTTTGTTAAGTCATAGTCTTGACTTAACTCCACCTATCCACGTTAAACTCAAGTTTGTTATATCTCTTATTCAGTCTGGATCAAATTCTGATCCGTATATCTAGTGTACACTTGAGGAACTGAGTGTTAAGTTATACTCTCGACTTAAATTTACTTATTCACGTGAGACTTGATTCATCTCTTATATAATCTACACATGAGGGCAATATTAAGAAATTACACATCGAAAGAACATGAAGTCATCTGCAACTAGAAATATTAGTTGGACTTTACACTTAGTTATCATCTTAAGGCAACATTTTAGTAGTTTTAGTACACTTACATATGCAACTTTTTAGTATTAAATAAATCTTGAATGTGTATTTTTAAGTGTTCGTAGAAAATACATAGAAATTAAGTATTTATATTACATTTGACAATTTATACTATATGATACATAATATTAAGAGAGACAAATATGATAGTACATATATCATCCAATTTTCAATTATGAACTTTACAAACTTTAAATGTCACACCCCCGCACACCTACATACCGGTCTCCTAGAAGTGTCTCGAATCCAAAATCTCAAGTGTGGATGTCAAGCATCTATACCGCTCTGCCTTATTCACGTTGGTATGGTCAATCTCTAGCTTAATTTTATATTGCATTAGAAAAATAATCACATTGGAGTCTCTTCACAATTATAGTGAATGATGGAACTTCAAGTACACATGAATTCCCCACATTTATTGATTTGGAGACAAAATGCAAAAAACATACACTGCAGCTAGCTGAAATAATAATGAACATCACTATTTTTTTGTTGTTGATACAGACATGTGCCGAAATTCTGTTTTGCAACGGTACGGTACCCTCATATTTACAGAGAGGAATCGTTGTTCATGAGTGAGATTTCGTCTCTCTCCCTAGCTTAGGGCTTTAGGCACTTGACTGCACCAAAAATGGTCTCTTACACCCCACAATAAAAAATAGGTACAATGGAGATCGATCCTAGAACTTTCCCCACTTACGCAGTTGAATTAAATTTGCAGTGATGATCACCTTCACCGACACAAGTAATTTCAGGTAACAGAAAATAGGCAAGGGGTTAGGTACTTGGCTTGTACCACATTTCCGGACGTGTCCTTATATGCATGATTGAAGGACCAAAAATTATATGCATTTAGGGCAAAAGGTGAACCCATAGACCTAGCTTTTACGAAAATAATTATGCCATGTTCTCCACTTTCATGCACCAAATGGATAACAATAGGGTTTGGATTGAAACAACAACAAAAAGATGAAAATTGCTGTCAATTTTTCACTCAACTAACAGAAAACAAACTGTCAAAATTCCACTATCACAACATAATTTAATAAAGCTACATCACTACTGCAAAAGAAGAAAAAATTGTCCAAGACAAAGCTAAGAAAAAAAATAAAACATCAGATCATGCATGACTCTCTTATGGGACACCGCAAAATAATCTGTTTCGGCGACAACAAGTCTATTGGTTGTCATAACATCAGTTAGGTTAACACAGATAAAAGTCTAATATGTGGATGATTTGTTTTTGTAACATGTTTTCCGTCGTGAAAAATAGTGATTCAGCGACTGCAATTTTCCGTCGCACAGTTTCTAACATTCATGACAAGTTATTTGGCGACGGAAAGAGGCAATCGCAGAAAGTAAGATTTTTTGTAGCGGGTGCTAACGACTTTATCCATTTGTAATATAAGCAATATAAAAAAAAATTGCCCATAACTTTGATGAACATACTTTTCTTTTCTTTTCCTTTTTCTTTTCTTTTCTATCACTTTCATGGATGATAAGGATTTTAACTATTGATTTTGTGTGTCTCTCATAATATTGGGTGCTTCACCTTTGAGGGTTATGCTTATTTCTTATTTCATTTTCTAATTTTATGTACAGTTGATGATCAATTATGGAGGAGCTAGCTAGGCAGAGGCATAGCTAGGTTGTTGCTGGGTACAAAATTTTCTTTTATCCACTTACTGTTGTTGCACTCTTGTCGGACAAGTGCCCCAAACATTAAGGGCACTGTTCAAGTCTCCCAATTAGTCAATCCCACAATATAAATCTGCATGTAGCTTAGCTACAACACTCCAGAATTATTGATCCATTTTTGAGGCTGTGAAGATTCTGACCATGCACAAACAGAACTGTCCATGATTGTGTCACTATAGAGCTCAATTTGCTTCCAATAAGTCTGTTGATTTATCACCATGGGTGTGCCATAGAAGTGACACATACTTTGTAGAACAATTATTAGGGTAGTGATTTCAAAACCATACTTGATGTAAGTGTTGCCTATATATATAAAAAGTACAGTACATTGATTTACAATATTAGTGATGAAAGTCTAACAATTTTAATACATATATATATATATATATATATATTATGATCTTCTCGAGCATTGTATTATATTCTGCAAAATTACACGTATATCTAATCTGTATACACAAGCCTGTCAAATTTAATTTCAACAAACTCCAGTTTTGATTATGTCAAATTCAATTTGTTGACGTGATCTCTTACATATGCGTGTCTTCATCTTCATATTCGCCAATTGGCGGATGAGAATACCTTGTTAGAGATGGGAGCTATCTAACGACACCTTATTGAGACAAAACATACCAGTTTATGTTGATCTAATGAATGTCAACCACGGTGTCATTGAAACTATCGATTTGCTATTTTATCTTCAATCACTATTCACAATCAATTGAAACTCTAACCGGGGCTTTGATACCACTCTTTGGGAATCGGCTGACGTCAGACTTATGACTCTGATACAACTTGTTGGGCAATTAGAATTTTTACACTAACAATCATGAATGTAACTCAAGACGTGAAATATTTTTTTAGAAATCGTCAATAATAGAAATACGAACAAGACAAGAAAATAATCAAAACACACATTCAATAATAGACACAAAAACATAAGTCATTGAACAATTATCTACTTCAATGGGTTGCACATTGTTATTGAAATTTAACCATTTCAATAAAATCAATCTTAAAGAAAGGAACTCATCAATTTTTTTAACATTACACACAAAAGGAGAGATTATAGATTAATGCCTTACATTTTTCATAGAAAAAGTTGATTGTTACAAGGTGAAGTGAAATGATAGTACTTTATGATAATGCAATTAGCTTACTTTTCGAAAAATAGAAGTGTTTTAGGAAGGTCAAGTCAAGAAAAGTATGACTTGAAATCTTAATTTAAACATCACAAAAAGCTTGGTTAAGCACATAGAATCTTGCTTAGCTCAGATAATGAAATGGATTCCAGCTGGAATCATATATTTTTTCGCGTCACACTTGACTGACATTAGTCAATGACCGTGTCAATATTTATATGTCTAATTAGCTCACTCTTTTGATCAGTTGAATCATACAACAAGAGTAGACTCTTTTCTTTAAACTTCAAATTTGTCCGACTTAAAAGTTGAATTCTTGAATTCTGAAAACGTGTATATATCTTAGCCACTGAGTCATTTCCTAATGAGTATAAGTTTTTTAGATATGATTAGCACTAGAATTAGTTTTTATTTCTAATTTCCTAATAAGTTAAGTGATGCTATAAGATTATAATCGTGCATGTGTCATGTCTGTGGAGCATACTAGCTGCAATATGATCACCCACTCACTAGTGATCAATATGGCTACAATGGCCTACAAAGATCACAAGATTTCCAAGAAATAAACTCCCATATAGGGAAATAAATGATCATCTAAAAAAAATGATTGGTATTAAAAATGTTAAGAGTCAATAAGGATTTGAAAAGAAAATAAAAACCACAACTATGGTAGAACCACTACAAAGAGTTTGCTAGTTTACGTGCAGATTAGTATTACAAGTTAAACTATAATTTTATGACAAAAAAAATGTGCATTCTCAACTTAAACAAATTACATACGTAGTTCAATTCAAATTATTAATCTTCACACTCACACGCATGATTGTACATTGATGGAAGTACGCTTTAAATATATATTCTAAGATGACATATTCAATGATCTGAATAAACTATGTTATTAAATTCAAATTAATAATCTTTTAGCTAACAGACATGAATGTACATCGTGGAAGTCCACTCAAAAAAGTATTTTTGTGACGTAGTAGATAAAAACTTTGTCTTTACGGGGCACAAAATGTATAGTTATGGCCTATAACATGTTGGAGGAGAGGATAAACATTGAAAATGTACACACATGCATGACAAGATAACCCTAAAAGGTAATGAGGGTGATTTGTGACTTGATCAAATCCAAGAACTCTATATGGTTAACACTTGAGCATTTCATTTTAGAATCCTTAATTAATAATTAATTATAATTTTGTTGGTACTTGGTGGGTACCCTATTCATTAAAAGCAATAATAGTAGAGTCATATTGAAAACCACCAATATTAATATTAATTGGAGTTCATGTCCAATCCTAGAGAGATCAAATTAATTCTTTTTTTTTTTGATCAAAAGATCAAATTAATTCATTAGGTAAAATCTTTCAGCCCATCCTTTCTTGTCGACCCTGAGGCCAACCAGTGGGGGCCTCATGGCTTCAACACCCTCTTGACCACAACTATGTCTATGAGCAACAAATTAATATATATATATATATACATATATATACATCTTGTTAAATGATTGCAGTCATATGGTGTAGTAGGAGCATACTGAGTCTTCATGATCTTTGCTTCTTTTATTTTTTTGCAGTTTTCCTTCTACACTTTTCAAGATTTTGATTTGTTTTTTCTTTTATTATTTATAAATATATTGGCATGCATGGCACACAAAAAAGATTGAGGGAGAGATTTTAGAGAGATAAGATGGTTTTGGAGCACTGTAAAGTGGGAAACATATTCATATTGCAGTTGAAATATATACATAGAGATCGAGAGAGTGCCAAAAGTATCAACCATAAATCTAATAATTGATACTCAACAAAAACATATTAGATCAAATTGGAATCCACGAGTAATTTGTATTCAAAATTTCATTGATATGAATATGAATGTTAATGATCGTGACTTGTCAAACTCTCAAAGGAATGATCGAGTCTCAACCATTTGTTTGAGATTGAGATTCTTTTCTATCTATATGAGTGAGTGTCTCACGTATATTATCATATTTTCCAATGGAAACAGTTTGTAGAGTGTGTGGTGTTGACTGTGTGTGGACCATTCTTGTTTGCAAGAAATGCTGGATTGTCTAGATAGTGCTATGAAATATGTTGCAGATACAAGTATATATGTCCTTGTATACATTTTCTTGAATAATTTTTTGGACTTGTGTTTTGTTTTGGTGTTGAAAGCAAAGAGGGCTTTAGGGTTTTGGCCCCATGTCCATATATTGATCTAAAAAGAAATGTGGTGTGTCATGTCTCCTCAACAATTGACCCCCATCAAGAAATGCGTAGGAAGTTGCATAATTATGTCTTGTCTTGTTTTATTTATTAAAAAACAAATGAAATGATCTCATGAGTATGCCCCCACACTCCACTTCTTTAATTGAATCATGCAATTGTTCATATTATTTGCTCTTTGTCTTTGATGGTTGGTACAGGTTACAAGTACCTAGACACAAAGCTTAAATTTTCAAGAACACTGTGACTCAGTCTTTGTGTCATGCACTACAAAACAAACCAGAACCTGATCATATGTAACTGATATTTCTCAGGTTGATATTTTTGAGAAACTAATTAAACAACAATGAAGATGTAGATGTAGGTGCTTGTGTTTGTGTGTAATTTTATCCATGAAACTGAAATGCATTTGATTTCTTGTGGAATTAGACAAACTTTCATGGATTACAGGTTTGTTCTCTAGCTGTTGAGGCAAGTTTATAAGCTATATTGTTGACTTTTCTCTTAATTATTGGATGATTATCCTTTGATTGAGATTAATATCTTTGATTGGGTTGATTGAGGTAATTAGATTGTGAGTGATTATTGTTGCCTAAATTAATACGGCACTGTATCCTATAAATTGACTGTAATTGTTTCACACAAAACAATGAATAAAAGAATTGATCATCTTAATTTTCAATATGGTATCAGAGCCATGAAATTGATCCAATCTCAATACCCATAATATCTTACACAAATCATTTCCAAGGTTGCATTGTTCTTTTTTTTTTTAATCAGAAAGGACAATAACCAAACCACCAAACCTCTTGATTCAAACACCCTCATTGTTGCACATATTTGGAGTTCATATATCAAAGTTGCTCCGACGATCGTAACGGCGCTACACCTCCATTGCTGAAATCAAACATCCTCAAAAGCTGACACCGATACAAAATGCAAACAGAAAGTATTTTCAATGCAGGTATTACTCTTACAGAATTTAATTATGATGTTTGGTCTCAAATTTTAGAGATGCACCTTGCCGAAAGAGAAAAGCTTTCATACATTCGTGACAAACCACCGCCGAAGACCGATGATAAATACCAAAAATGGTACTCCGACAACCAGAAAGTGAAACGATGGCTTCTAATGTCGATGAGTCCAGATATTATGAAACGTTATCTACGTTTGCCAACTGCCCGGGAGATTTGGGATGCTTTATCAAAGGCCTTTTATGATGGAAGTGATGAGTTTCAAGTCTTCACCTTAAATAAAAGGGCTTTCGCAGCAAAACAAATCGGAAAATCTCTCTCTGAATACTATGGCGAATTGATCGAGATTTTTAGTGAATTAGACCATCGGGACAAGGTGGTGATGAAGGATCCAGAAGACATCGCATCCTATCAAAAATCTGTTGAAAGGCTTCGTGTACACATATTTCTTTCCGGACTAGACGGGGCCTTTGAACAAGTTGGCCGAGAGATTTTACGCAGAGAATGTGTTCCTGATTTAGAAGAATGTTATGCACTGATTCGACGTGAAGCTATCCACCATGCGTCTCTAAAGGAAGAATCAAACAACTATGGAGGCTCAGTTATGATAGCTCACCAAGAACGTCCAAAGAACAATCGTCCCAAGATGATCACAGGAGCTGACAAATCCAACCTTAAATGCACACATTGCAACAAGGTTGGTCATACCAAGAGTCGTTGTTTCGAGCTTGTGGGATACCCTGATTGGTGGGATCATAACCGAGAGCCGGGAAAGAAGGATTTCAAAAGCTCATCAACTGCAGCTGTCGCTACAACAACAGAGGAGAAAAGTGAACGAGAGTCCTCAGTATTCGTAGCCAACTCAGATTTCTCAGGTACGGTTTTAAAAACTTCTGCACATGTTAGTAATAGTACATGGATTATTGATTCTGGTGCTACAGATCACATGACTTATGATTCTAAACAATTGTCTTACCTTAATCATTCCTCCCAAAAAAATGTTTCAATAGCCAATGGAGACACAACTCCAGTTGTTGGGGAAGGAGCTTTGAATTTAACTAAAACTCTTCATTTAGATTCAGTTTTAGTTGTTCCTTCCTTAGATTATAATCTCATGTCAGTTTCTCAAATCACCACTGCTTTATCTTGTGTTGTAATTTTTTGGCCAAATTCTTGTGTGTTTAAGGACATTCAGACTCGAAAGACGATTGGTTATGGTATTAAGAGGGGGAAATTGTATTACGTCGACTTGTCACCTAGAGACTTGACGGTAGTACAACGAGCCTTGATCACTGACGGAGTAGGAAAGGAGAAACAAATTTCTGAAATTTGGTTGTGGCATCGGCGATTAGGACATGTGTCGTTTGGTTATTTAAAAAAATTATTCCCCAATTTATTTACAAAATGTGATGTTACTTTGTTTCGTTGTGAGATTTGTGAACTAGCAAAAAGCCATCGAGCTTCGTTTCCTTTGAGTTTGCATAAAAGTCTGCTTCCTTTCATGGTTATACACTCTGATGTTTGGGGTCCATCCAAAGTGAAAACAATGGGTGGATCACGTTGGTTTGTCTCTTTCATTGATGATTGTACTAGAATGACATGGTTGTGTTTGATGAAGACTAAAGATGAAGTGAAATTATTGTATCAAAAGTTTCATAAAATTTGTGAAACACAATACAATGCCAAGATTCGGATTTTGCGCAGCGACAATGGAGGCGAATATATGAGTTCTGATCTTCATCGATACTTAGAAGAACGTGGAACCATTCATCAGACCACTTGCACTGATACGCCTCAGCAAAATGGGGTGGCCGAGAGAAAAAACCGCCACTTATTAGAAGTTGTTCGTGGTTTCTTGATAGGAGCACATATGCCAATCACATATTAAGGGGAGGCAATAACTTCTGCTGCTTATGTAATTAATCGATTGCCAACTAGCCCTCACAAGTTCTCCACTCCCCTCCAAGCCTTGACAGAAGTTGTGGCCCCACCTCCTGTATCAAATTTGCCGCCTCGTGTATTTGGTTGTGTAGCATATGTACACCTTCATAAACACGAACGTAGTAAATTAACTCCTCATGCTTTAAAATTTGTGTTTGTTGGATATCCTCAATACTAAAAAGGGTATCGATGTTATCATCCTCCAACACGTCGCATGTACATCACGATGGACGTGGTCTTTGACGAGGACACGATGTATTTTTCTTCGGAGTCTACACTTCAAGGGGAGTACAACAAGGAAGTTCAGACTCTCACTTAATTATGATGATAACGAGCTCGAATCGACAGATCAAGCTGTGGCTAGTTCTGATCAAGCAATGAGAGAATTTGACTTAAATGATTCAAGCATTGAGCAGAATTATAATGGACACTCAGAGATTGAGGAAACAACCAGAGAAGTAGAAGATGATGTGATCCAACCAACACCAAGCAGAAGTGAAGAAATACCAAACCAATCGTCGTCATCATCTGAAAATGTCCTTAATATAGAATCTCAGCTTCCCAGAAGACAATTACCATTGCGCCAGACTAGAGGTATCCCTAAATCCACTTATGAACCTGATTTGTCTAGCAAGGTTAGATATCCCATGAGTAACTACGTGTCCAATCACCAGTTGTCTGAATCAAATAAGTCATTTATGAATCAATTATCTGTTGTATCTATTCCTAACAATGTACAAGAAGCTTTAGCCGATCCAAGGTGGAAAGCTGCCATGAATGAAGAGATGAAAGCTTTACAAAAAAATCAAACTTGGGAGCTTGTGGAATGTCCAATAGGAAAGAAGCTTGTTGGGTGTCGATGGATCTACACTGTAAAGCACAAGGCTGATGGCACCATTGAGCGCTTTAAAGCAAGACTCGTAGCGAAAGGATATACTCAGACCTACGGGATTGACTACACAGAGACATTTGCACCTGTGGCCAAGATCACTACAGTGCGAGTTCTAATATCTTTAGCTGCGAGTTTAGATTGGCCCCTACAACAGTTTGATGTAAAGAATGCTTTCTTGCATGGAGAGTTGTCTGAGGAAGTATATATGGATCTTCCGCCAGGATGCATGACATCAGAAAAACAACAAAAAAGGGTGTGCAGATTGAAGAAGGCGCTATATGGGTTAAAGCAATCTCCGAGAGCTTGGTTTGGAAGATTCACAAAGTCTATGAAAGCATTTGGATACAATCAAAGCAACTCATATCACACTTTGTTCTTAAAGAAGCGTAATGATAAGATCACAGCGCTAATTGTATATGTCGACGACATGGTCGTCACGGGAAATGATCCCAAAGAAAGAAAAGCTCTACAAGACTATTTGTCTAGAGAGTTTGAAATGAAGGATTTAGGTCATCTCAAGTACTTTCTTGGGATTGAAGTTTCTAGATCAAAGTTTGGAATCTTCTTATCTCAAAGAAAGTATACCCTAGACCTTTAACAAGAGACATGCATGACAGGATGCAAACCGGCTGATACACCGATGGAAGAAGGATTGAAATTGTGTTCTAACCCAGACCAAGTCCCTGCTAATAAAGGAAGGTATCAACGTCTCGTGGGAAAATTGATGTACCTCACGCATACTAGGCAAGATCTTGCTTATGCATTGAGTGTGGTCAGTTAATACATGCATGACCCTAAAGAACAACACATGGATGCAGTCACTCGTATTTTAAGATATTTGAAGAGTGCTCCCGGAAAAGGAATCTTGTTCAAGAAAAATGTTGACTACCAGAGTATATCAGTTTATACAGATGCTGATTGGGCTGGTTCTATTGACGATCGACGTTCTACCTCCGGTTACTTTGCCTTTGTAGGTGGTAATTTGGTGTCATGGAGGAGTAAGAAACAAAAGGTGGTCTCTCGCTCAAGTGCAGAAGCGGAATATAGAGGCATGGCACTAGGAATCTGTGAGGCAATATGGTTGAGACTCCTTTTAAAAGATTTGGGGTATGCATCTGATCAACCAACCAGGTTGTTTTGTGACAACAAAGCAGCTTGCGACATTGCTCATAATCCAGTACAACATGATCGTACAAAACATGTAGAAGTGGACAGATTCTTCATCAAAGAAAAGTTGGACGATAAGACTCTGGAGTTACCTAAGATCAAATCAGAAGATCAATTGGCTGACATTCTCACTAAAGCAGTTTCTACTCGGATTTTCCTCTTATTTTTAGACAAGTTGGGCATGTGTGATATCCATGCACCAACTTGAGAGGGGGTGTTGACTTTTCTCTTAATTATTGGATGATTATCCTTTGATTGAGATTAATATCTTTGATTGGGTTGATTGAGGTAATTAAGTTGTGAGTGATTATTGTTGCCTAAATTAATACGGCACTGTATCCTATAAATTGACTGTAACTGTTTCACACAAAACAATGAATAAAAGAATTGATCATCTTAATTTTCAATATGTAATTGGTTCATCAATATTATTTGAAGAGAGGATGTTTTGAAAAGTTTGGACCAATTCTATTGTGTGTGAAAGAAAGAGATCAAAAAGGAAAATCTCTTAATGTATAGCATTTAAAAAAATTCAGAGCTGAAAATGCTAGAAGGGCAGCCAGAACGAGGAGCAGCAATACTACAGGAATCAAATGCATTGTATCACATATTGTACTTGACATCATCAACAATTATTTATATAGTTTATTTATATAAAGTACCAGATATTTATACAGTTTAGTAAGAACCAACCACAACCTTTGAGCATCCGCATAAAAGGCTCAATTTGAGTCTCCACGTGTTATATTTTAAATTTTTGATTTGCCAAGTAAGTAAAAATTCTCACTAAAATTAATTTTTTCATTGATAAGGTTTGAATTGATTACCAAATTATCACATTGTGAAATTTGTTGTCTCTATTTGTCATATAATATCATACTATTGGGTAATGTTGGATGAGTTGAAATTTCTTGAGGATGACCCGGCAAGGCAGGGACCTGAAAAATTGCATGTATCATAATAAACACGCCAAATCATTTCGAAAAAGCCAAAGATAAAAGACATTGAATGATTAGATTTGGGGGAGATTCGTGCGGGTGTTGGTGTTGAAAATGAGTCAGAGTCGTGACATTGGGAACCCTCATGGTTGCGGCAAGGGGGACCTAAGTCCACAACATGTGAAATGAGTCCTCAGCACGGGGACCATGGACAAATTCTTTTTTGTGTGTGGTAACCTCCTACAAAGTGCTTGACGAGGTCTTTGTGAAGAACCAAATTAATGGATTTCTTAGCATGTTTGAGGTTACTTATGTGACATTGATGACCTCCATTTGATGAGAGTCAATTGGAACAACTTCTTGAAACTTTGGAGAACGGTATGAGCAATGGCGAAGCCACAGCCAAAGCAGGGTGTGCAAGTGACCCCAATCAAGAGATAAAAATTTATGATTTATCTATATTTTATAATAGTTTATGCAACACCATAAGATGGGTGCTCCCATATAATTATTTGGTGTGCCCCCAATTAATATATAGGCAAAGAGATGTTGCATTTTGTTCACAAAGTCTAGTCTTTTGACTAGGGTTAGGGTTTTCTCACGTAGTTGGTGATTTCCGACTGATTTTGCGCTTGTTTTACGCCGGTGTTGGTGTTGGTGTTATTGTGTTAGGAAGTTTCGTTTCAGACATTAATGGCGGGTCACAGAGGAGGACAAAGTAGTGGGATGGAGGGTCTGGTTAATGAGTACAATACTATGAGGCTTTGTGATAGATCGGGGGATGATTACGACGATCTCGATTACAACGGATTGTCAAATGTGGTGGAGCAGGAGGCGCTTCAGACATGGACGTTGATCGGGAGGTTTCTCACAGAAGTTACGATAACGCTTTGAATGTAGCTGCAACTTTTGTTGAAGATGATGATGATAGTAAAAGGTTGTGGAAATCGACTTGGAAGCTTGGACGTCCTCCTAAGGCGAAACATTTTATATGACAAGCTTGTAAAGAATTTGTGCCCTCGCTTTTACGCCTTCGTAGTAGAAGATTGGATGTGGATACTACTTGCTTGGGTTGTAATTCTAAACTGGAATCAGATGTTCATGAATCATGCTTTATTGAGGTGTCCGGAGATTCGAGCGTGTTGGTTGTCGCTGGGTTTACGAACACAGTGGATTGATGGTATGGTTTTCAGGTCATGGTGGCTGAAAATTGTAAAGAAAGAAACTCAAAACACTCAAGCAAGGTGTGTTGTGTTGGCTTGGTCTGTCTGGTCTTGTCGTAACGACGGAACTTGGAATGGTAAGAGATGGTCGGCGACAACAATCTCTTAGGCATCGGATAAGCTTTTGGAGGGGTGGGAGAGGGCTCAAAGTCGTGGACAATTCAAGTGAGTCCGTCCTTTGTCAGTTCTGGTCGGGATCAATGGAAGTCGCCGGAGGGAAACATGATTAAAATAAATACTGATACGACGGTTTTTAATGGGTCTGGTCTCGTGTCTCATGGCTGGGTTGGTGGAGATGTGGCAGGAAATGTGATGGGTGCTGGTTATAGATATTACCAAGCTCGTCGGACAGTCAAGGAAGCAGAAGCAGGTGCGGTGTTGGATGGTCTAAACTGGGCTAGGCGTATGGGTTGGAATAAGATTGTGATTGAGACAAATGTAGTTGTTGTAGTCAATGCATTGAAGGAGAACCGCTCGGAAGGTGGAGGAGCGGGATTGATTTTAGACGACTGTCAGGTTGTTTGCAACCAGTTTGATGAAGTCGTGTTTTCGTATGCTAAACGGTTTGCGAATAGGGCAGCACATGAGATAGCTAGGTTACTCAATTCTGTGCAAGATTGTGTTTTTATGAAGTCGGGTACTCTACCGGCTTCGGTTATGTCTTCTGTTTATCATGATGTCATAGAATAAAATTATCTCGTTTACTATAAAAAAAAATGTAGTCAAAGAAAGAAAATTTAAAAAAATTACACAAGGTTTGAAAAATCTCCTTCTAACTTATTTATTTATTTACTCCCTCCGTCTTAAAATGAGTGTTTTGTTTCAAATGAATTTTTGTCCTAAAATGAGTGTCCACTTTCTCTTTTTAGGAAGTTAGTTATGCATGAATTGTCAATAATATCCTTATAATAAGTTAGTTAGTATCCATTAACACATTATCATAAGGATAGAAGAGAATATAACACACTAACTAATTCTCTCCTTAATTTTTCTCAAAATAGAAAGGAAGACACTCATTTTGGGACGAAAGGAGTATTTATTTATTTATAAAGAGTGACTAATTATTATAATTCTGAACTAACTGGTATTTTGATTATAAATTTGATTTAATATCACAACAATTGATATGTAAACATTTTCTCTCTTGCTATTTCATATACTAGATGTATATTTTTTATTCAAAGTGAAATATGTTTACAAATACTACTAGCACTGTAAAACACATATAATAATTCTTAAACATATATAAAGGAAAGAATTTATCGAATACATAATAGTTTTTAACTTTTAGGGTCTTTGTCGATAAAATTCGACGACATCGATAAAACTAATTGAGTCAAACGGAGCACATTAAAGAATTGGATCATGCGTGAAAATTAATGATTATAGAGATAAAGTAGTACTTATATAAATATTATTAACAATAATTGGGATATTTTTTTATTCAAAACAAGTATATAATATTTTCTGTACTTTACTATTTTACTATTATAATTGTGTCCCCATTGATATAAAATTCTAGGTTTTGCCACTGCGCATGAGTGAGCATGCACCTCGCGTACGTAGGGACCTCCCATATAGGGTGCATACGAGTTTTTTTTTTTTTGTTGAAATCGTTTGAGATGATGTCCAAAGATGTGAGGAAGATGGACATCACAAAGAAAAAGGTCTAGTTTTGATATCAAGTTCGTTGCAATTAGATTAAACTGAACATTAGTAAGAGCCAGCAAACTTATCATTTTTTGAATGTCATTGCCATTCCATTTTTAGAAAGAATAGAATTTTATTTAGAAAGACCATGTTTATCATCTTCTGCATTTCTTACACACATCTATACATACTATAAAAGCATAACTTAAAAAATAATTTATAATGTGTATTAGATCGTCACGTCATCAAAAGTTTTAGTTTTGCCTCAAATTTCAACTTAATTATGTAATTGCCCCAAATGTCTTATAAGACAAGTAAATTAGTATAGTTAAAAATGAAAATCATATAAAAAAGTATATATTTAAAACATCACTCAAACCTTATAATGTAATATTATGAATAGGAAAAAGAAAAAGGTCTCACAAGTTAAATGCATTGTCAACCCTAATTAAAGCTTATAAATATCATTTATTACAAGTTTATGTACGGTTGGTTAAGATGAATTCACCAACGAATTTTCTTTTCATATGTTTTTTATATGTAGTTTATTTTATATCCTTATAGTCGTGGTTCTAATTTATACAATATTTCTTATGATATATTTTTCTTAATATGCATACAAAATTGTGCAAGTGCCAAAATATTGATAATTTTTTAATATTTTTGAGTCACGTGGACAATATAATATAAATGAATTATTCGCATTCAACATTAATACTCATTAGTTTGAAAAACTAAATATAAATAATTCCATTGATCAATGTTTTTCAAGTTAAACATATTAAAATGTATTGTAAATATTTATATCCCGTGCGGGCTTATATAAGCATAACTAGGAAGAGTGACATTTGAAAGATATAGGTCGGCCCAGATATCATTTATAGAGTTTGTAGTTTCATTCAAGTCGGGGTAGTTTAGTCCAAAATAGGAAAAAAATTATGATCACCCTTAAAAAATAATCATTCTACTTTTCTTGGATACATCTATTATCTATATATACATATCCAATTCCAAATTGCTTTGCCTGACTGGCTTTAGAATCTAGAAGTCCTATCTTATCAAGAAAAAAATACATTTTAATACCAGTAATTATGTGACAGGATCAGATTCCTTCTTATAAAACTCCAAAAAAGGAACATCAACTATTCGTCGTCATTCTTGTTTTGTTTAAACGGCTAAAATGGCGACCAACAGACAAACCAAACCATAAAAATCTGAATGTCACACACAAAATTGTTGGGCCAATCACATCAAGCGTTTATTCAATTGTTAACTCTTCCCGATCGCTATCAGTTGTTTGAATTCATGAAATTTCTACCGTTGAGAAAATGTAATCATTTTATTTTCAAAATTGTGAAAAACTTGAACCATCAACTCATTCATTAAGCAATCACAATTAACATTTCTCATTGTTAATGGACTGCAGCACTAGTCTCTTAATTAAGTCCTACTATACATGTATTAATTAATTAACTAACTAAGCAATACCCCTCATGGAATACACGGAAACGGAGGAGTCGAGGGAAGGAGCGTCGTAGACCCTCGGATGGTCGCTCTCGAGGCCGTAGTCCATCATCGGACGGTGGTCCAGCTCTTCGTCGTGATCGTAGACGAACTCCGGCATCTCTATTTGGTTCCTCCTGACCTGGTCCCACAAAAACTCTAGCCTGTTCACGTACTTCACCTTCGCATACAATCTACAATAATATTCACAACGTACAATTATTGATCCATAATCTAATCTCGATCCGGTCCTACCAAGATCGGATCAATTTAGCTAGCTTTAAGAAGCACGCGAGCGAGCGAGGACAAAGGTGGGGCAGGACATGAAAGGGTAAAGTAGTAGTAATTAATCCAAAAATAAACAAATAATGAGAAGCAGACAATTAAGAATGATGATTAATAATTAAGGTGGTACCGACTGACCCGCCGCTGAAGAGGAGGAAGAGCCTGGACTGTAAATCAGGGTGGACGAAGTAGACGGTGGCCAGTCGATCCTTGACGTTGAGGGGAATGGCGTGGTAGACGGATCGGAGGGTGGAGATTCCGTAGACGCCGGTGTGTACGTACACCACCGAGAAGGGCCGATCGCTCTGCAGCCTCGGAAACACTTTCTCCTCCAAGTAGTTTTTCAACGCCTCGCTGCTCACAACCCGACCTGATCGATCGATGCACATATGTAAGAACTCAATTGATTAGTAGCAGAAACGTACAGTGGTTAATTATATATAGATTATAGATATGATATGATTAGTGGGTGCATATATGCAGTAGTTACTTGGGAAGAGCTTGGCGATGATGTGAAGGAGGTTGTTGCCGCGCTTGTCTCTGCCCTGTATCTTGAAAACGTGGAGCTTGTCCAATAGTTTTTGTTGATCAGGGATAGAAAGAGAGACGTTGGTGGCTGGAAAAGATGAAGGAGAATTCATGGTTTTCTTGAGTGAGAGAGAGAAAAAAGTGAGGAAATTAAAGAGTGGATGGTGGGAATTAAAAGGGTATTATTATATAGTGGAGTAGATGTGGATGTGGATGTAGATGTAGATGGATGGGTAGGGATGATGATGAGTAGGTGATTTGTGCATACATAACATACGTATCACGTATGGGGAAGGAGATGGTGAGTAGTGTAGTGTGGGTTTTGGAGAAATGGGTAAAGAGATGGATTGGATATGGGGGAGGGTATATTCTGAAGCATCTTCCATTTTGTACTGTTATATCTACTGTGCGTGTGTTCTTCCCAGTGAGAGTCACAGACATGCATGCATGAGACATTCACATCCATCTGGTTTTATCCGTTTGGCTAGTAAGTACTAACCGACACCGTCTCTTCGCACTTTTATGTTTTTCACTTTTCAGTTTCATTCACCAGATTAGTAGTAGTCGACATACCATACAAATTACGTGTATTCTAATCCATTACCATTACCAATTCCCTTTTAAAAACAAGGATAAAACATTCAAATGATTATTGTACTATTAAAAATAGCCCATTTTAGTAACCAAATTTTAGAATGAGCTAAAATGGTCATCGCCGTCTAATTCCGTCAAATCCACCGTTAACCTTGGTGATCTGGAATTTATTTTATAAAAAATAATTTAAAAATAAATTAATAATACACAATTAGCATGAGTTGACATTTTTAAATATTTTTAATAAGAGTTGACACGTGTCAGTTTCTAATTGGTTAGTTAATTTTTTAAAATATTATAATTTAATATATATTGATGCGACACAAAAATTCGGAAATATTATTAGCCACCGAGAAGGTTACACGTGGTCAGACGACTAGTCAAAAAGTCATCGAACTCTCTAGTCAAAGAGACCCGAAAACCCGAGATTTGAACTGAGGGATCTCGGAGGTCCAAGAAACATGGGTCGCGAGAGCCTAGTCAGGTGGAAAGGCCCATTGGGCATATGTGCCCAAGAAAGCCCAGTGGGCAGATGCGCCCAAGAGGGTCCGCTCGTAGCAGGCCTCAAGGAAATAGCCTCCAAGACAAGTATGCTACCAAAGGAGGGTATCCCAGAGAAGGTGGGTTATCTAGAGAAGGGTGTCAACTTGAACAAGGTAAGAGCTACAGGCTCCCAGCCCAAGAAAGCAGTCAGCCTGTTGGTGAGCAGACCTAACATATGACCAAGGAAACAAGCAACCCCTCCTTAGCAAGAGGGGCCGACCAGGCGCCTCTGCCCGAGAGACCACAACAATTAAGGTGGCCGGCCCCAAGGAGCAACCCATCGCTGGTGAGTAGATCCAACAGGGTGGTAGGCAGACGAGTCCCACCTTCAAACTTCGATCAATCAGGATGCGACACGTGTCAGGTAAACTTGAGTTCTATAAATAAAAGGAGCCTCATGTCAAAAATTTCAGGTTCGGTCGAT
>JAYMTK010000334.1:0-24119 GCA_036897405.1 Pelargonium myrrhifolium
CTATGTTTCCGAAGAGGAAGCTGGTAACAGATTAGCACAGGTTAGTTGTAACTTTAAAAATACTGTAAAAGAGTACAAATTTGCAAGACGAATACATTTACGTTACCTTCTTCCAAATGCAGGTTGTGAGTGATCCGAGCCTGACAAAATCTGGTGTTTACTGGAGTTGGAACAAGAACTCAGCCTCATTTGAGAACCAGCTCTCGAAAGAGGCCAGTGATGCAGAAAAGGCGCGCAAGTTGTGGGAGGTCAGCGAGAAACTCGTTGGATTGGCTTAAATGTGAGAACCAGAAGTGAACAATTTCTCCAAAGAGACTAATCTGAGTTTCTATTGCACTGCCAACAAATTTCATGAATCTTTTGTAAAAAGATTTTTTGTTTTGTAGTTTCACAACAGAATATAATTACTCTTCCTCTGGACTTAGTAGGGAAATTACATACAAAAAAAAAAACTACATATTTCCATTTGTACTATGTTTCCTACATATATGATATATCAACAGAAACCAACTATACACCAGAAGCTGGAGTTAAGTATCTCAACATTGCAACATGAAAGCAACAAAGAATTATTATATGACAACTCAAACAACAGATGTCTCAATAACATAATCAGTATATAGGAGAAGGAAGAGAAGTACAAAGATGGGAGACAAATAAAATGGTTGAAGCCTTCTTTGATTCTATGGAGACTCTTGTAACATCACTCAGGCGGATTGAGGACTGGTTTCGGGTTTTGTTTTCTTAGGTTTCGTATAGGCATTTTTCCTTTGCTTATTGAGGTCAAGCTCCTCGGTATTCTTGTTCTAAAGGTCAATCTCTCGGGCAGAGTGAGGAGTCTTTTGTCTGTTTTATTCTTTTTGTTATTTTCGGGATGTTGTTTCTCTCGACACTAATTTTAGAAAGCGATAGGCAGGGTACTGCTTATTTTCAAAAAGAGAGGCCAGTCCTGTAGCTCTTTTATTATCTCAAAAGAAGATAGGTCATCCCATGTGTGACTAATCTGTTCAAAGACTCAAAAATTAAGAAACAAAGTAATGCAGATAAATGAGGAGCAATCCCAATTGCTTCAAAGCCAATTTTATCCATCAAAACAGTCATGCATGCAGACAAGGGAGAAGTGTAAATATAAGTACATATTTTTCGAACTAATGTCTAATTCAATCCTCAACTACATGTCAAAAACAAGAAAAACTTGCAAAGCAGTACCTAGTGTTTGCTATTCTCAGCCGCGCTCTCTTCTTTCCCGAGAGCAACCACTACTTTCTTCAGTATCGCTTCAGTGGGTTGGTGCGAGTTCTCTACCGCCTTAGCAATCGCTTGCCATTTCTCTCCATGCTTTGGTTCCGCTGCAGTGCATCTCCTCAAAACATCCTTCTGGGTCTCCTCGTTCCCGTGCTGAAGTTCAAATTTGTAGTACAGAGCCCAAAAATCCCCCAAGTCGGGACCAAGAGTCACAACTTTGTTCAGCCAGTTCCTGGCTTTCTCTACCTTCCTATCGTGCCAGAACAACCTTGCCACAGCTGCGAGGACATGTGGATCCTGGTCACACTTCTTATAAGCATCTGCGCTTTTTGTCTTCCGTTGTGGGCGTGGAACCATATCAATGGCCGCTGCCCATAATATACCACTAGTCGGGCACTCCTGCAAGGCCTTTGCCATCAAAATATCGGCTTCTTTCTTGTTTCCGTGTCTGAATTCAGCTCGAACTGCAGCGAGCCAGAGTTCAGGATTCTGAGGATTCCTCTTCCTCGCCATGGTGAGAACTGCTCGAGCTTTACTTAGCCCATTCATCTTTTCATCCAAGTTGGCAAGTGAAAGCCAAAGAGGAATGCAGTTAGGACAGTGCTTCAGACCCGACTCGTAAGCTCCTTTAGCTTGGGGAAGTCGATTAAGTCGCTCCTCTAGCTGGCCAAGCATCAACCACAGCTTGAAAAACGACGGGAAGAGTTTCAGTCCTTCATCGAGCAACCTCCTCTCCTCAGCGGTGTTACCCAATTCTCTCTCAACAATGGCTGATTTCATCCAAACTCTTTCCGTGCCACCTCTCTCTCGAGCCTTGGCAAGAAGCATTTTTGCTCTCTCGGGCTCATTGTTCTCGAATTCAAGCTTGAAAGCCGCGAGCCAAATTTCCTCAGAGTTTGGAATGGCAGCGTAAGCTTCCTGAAGAATTGCTCGTGCAGCAGGCACATCTCCGGCAAGCCACTTCTCTTTGGCGCCCATGAGCCACAAAACTTCGGCCTGTGGTCTGTACGTGACTGCTTTGCGAAGCAAAGCATCAAGCGATTCCCTCGTTCCGTGGCTCTTCTCGAGCTGCGCGGCTTTAAGCCATATGCTTTTCTTCGTTAAGAACACGGTAAGAGCATGCGCGTAAATAGCTCTGGCTGTTTCGATCGAACCCCTTTTCTTGCACTCCTCTGCATCAGCAACCCATGTCCTCTTCCGATCTTCTTCCTCCACTCCAACCCCAATTGTATTCCGAATTATAGCCTGGCAAGTCGCAACCGATCCTGCCCGTTCAGCGGCCTCAGCTTCCTTCATCCACGCTTCTCTATCGATCACCAACCCTTCTCTCTGCAATGCCCTAATACCCCTCTCGATTATCTTCCCCACCATGTTGGTATTCCCGTGAGCTTCCTCAAGCTTCGCGGCTGTAATCCAAATCGCAGGCTCCTTCGATAGCTTCTCTCTCGCTCTATTCAAAATCTTCTTTGCCTGATCATAAGTCTCCAACCTCGCATAAGCAAGCCACAACTCAACGTGCAAAGGACAACACTCCACAGCTCGTGAAAGCAACCGTCTTGCGTCCTCCTCGTTGGAAAGCTCCACCACCGCCTTCCACAGCCTGACGGAATCAGGGATATGCTCAAGTCCTTTCCTCAAAACCCGACTCCTATTAGCATCATCGTGCTCCAACTTCGCAGCCTGCATCCACAATTTCACTGAATTCGGGATAGACTTCACTCCCCGAGCAATCACTGCCTTGGCTTCATCGGGACTCGCAAGCCTACAAGCTTCCAACCAAACATCCTCGTTCCTCGGACACTCCTCGCATCCTTTCTGTATCAACTGCCTAGCTGCCTGAACCTTACCCGCCACCTCCTCTAACCTCGCGGCAGCAATCCAACCCGGTGGATGCTTCGGATTAGTCTGCGTAACACTCTTCAACAACAATCTAGCTTTCTTAATGTCTGAAATCTCAGCATCACTAGTAATTTTCATGCTCTTCAAATCAGTCAAGTACCCTTTCGGATCCACAACAGTCAATCCCGAAACAGAATCCGATAACCTATCGAGTTTCAGTGACAAAACAGTACCTCTCCCTTCCCCAACCGCAGTCAGGTCGGTCACCGGAGTCTGAGCCCAAGGAGTCTCAGTCCCTCCGGCGGCTCTGCTCTTCGGATCCAATGCAGTAACATGCTCCTGCTCCTGCCTAGCCTTCTCCAGCAGAGTGTCCGGCACCGGCACGAAGCTCTCGAACCTCTTCTTCTTGTTCCTTAACGAGTAATCGCCAATCTCCGGAATGCTGTCCCAATCATTCGCCGACATGTCGTACAGCTTCCTCTTCAAATCCGCGAATTGCTCCGTGATCTTCGGATTCGAAGCGCGATACTTCTCGATCTCCTCCTTCAACCTAGCCTCCCTCCGATCCTTCCTCCTCGAATCCATCCTCTTATCGATCGCCTCCCACACCGCATCGGCCTCCTTGTCGTCCTCGTCGTACTCCGCGGAAGCAAAAAGCCCCACATCGTTGCCTTCAAATTCATCGAACTTCTGGTTCTCATCGTAACCTTTCTCTTCTCCTTCATCGTCCTCCTCCTCTTCCTTCCCTCGCCCCCTCCCGACCGCCGGAGCTCCAGGAGCGGCAGCGCCGATCGCCGCGGCGGATCTGTCGGGAAGATCCGGAGCAGCACGGGCCGGTCCGATATCGGACCGGGTGGTGAAACCGGTCGCGCCACGGCCTAGTCCGGCGACGTAATTCGGCGGCGGCTTGGAGTTGAGGAACTCGAGGCGGGGCTTGGGAGGGCCTCCCGGCGGCTGGGTGCCGCCGAAGAAGGGAACGTGGAGGGTGAGGGTGGAGTTTGGTCCGACGCCGAGGTCGGAGAGGAGGAGCGAGTCATCGGCGCCGGAGGGGATGAGGAAGCGCTGGAGGGGGATCGGGATGTGGGAGATTTGGTGGAGGGAGAGCTTGAGGGCGTGGAGAGTGGTGGTGGTGGGATTTAGGTCTAGGGTTAGGGTTTTGTGGTCTGGTGTGGAGACGAAGACCATAGCTGCAATTTTCCTGGGAAAATTGAGTGTTTGGGAAGTGAGAAAACAACGGTTTTCGTTAATAAAATTGGGGAAGAAGAAGTCGGTGTGTACTCGGATCTAACAATTCCGTTTCCTACCCGTTTAGAGGCGGCAAAAGGTCGGGTCGGGTTTGAAAACGCCCTAACCCAATCCTATAGGATCTTCGGATAGGCCGAGTTAGGATTATTTTGGAGAATTAGATATAAATCACATTGTTTTTCCGGGGTATACCCGACCCGACCCGATCCGTAAGTTTCACAACAATATCCGACCCGATTTTTCATAGTTGAAAAATCAAACTCGAAATCGATATTTTTAGGATAGGGTTGCGGGTACCCGTGTATATGGGTCTATTTTGCCAACTAATTAGAATCCGATAAAATTTTAGGTTCAATATAAAATTTAGGGGTAATTACAGATTACTACCATATTGGATTTCAATTTATCATGTTACTATCCTAAAAAATATTTTTTTTTAATGTAACTACCTTGTTAAATCCAAATTGTGTATCTGTCCATTTTGTCCGTTAATTTTAACGAAATGTGACTCTCTCTCAGGGTAGTAATGTGATGGAAAAAAATCTAACAGGGTAATAACATGATAAACCGACATCTAAGAGGGTAGTAATATGTAATTACCCCTAAAATTTATGGAATCCACTTATCGTCCATTCAAGTCTATTTTATGCAACCTATATCAACAAAATTGAGAACAAGTTTCGGGTCTATGACACGACGGAGTTCGTATTTAAGTTTTTAGCTCCATGTTTGCTAGAGTTGACAACTCGTGTTTTGGGTTGAGTCGGAAAAGTCCAACTTGAACCTGATATGAAAGAATGTGGGTTGCAAGTTTTAGATCGAATTTTAAGTTTTGCAGATAATATGTGCTAGTCTTGCCTAAAAATTCATCTGCACGTTTTATGCTACCAAAATTCGTAAAAATGTGAATCGGATTTTGAGTATCTGTAGATTTGAGTCTAAGTTGTCTATTTTATGTGTTTATGAATTAACAACTCAGGTTTTAAGTTGAGTTGAAAATGTCCAACTCAAACCCAATCCAAAAGAGTCTGGGGTACGAAATTCATGTCGAATTTTGGGAATCACATGTAAACTATGGGATGGTACCCCTTTGAAAAACGGGCCTTCGTAGAAATTTTCAGGAATGGTTGAAGTACTTCACGCAACGTTAGTAAGTTACAATTAAAGGCATGAGAGGTCATAAACGGGACCCAAGTGCGCATAGGGCCACTTTTGATTTCTTCAAAGTTGATGGTTATTTGGGCTAAAATCAGTCGTTCTATTGAAAAACGCACAGTTTTACTAGAACGGCCACTACGGGCTCCAGACTATCCCAAAAAATACGTGTTTTCCACCGTTGGAAAGCTAAGACATAGAGGAACACGGCTAAAATTAAATTTCTAGTATACGAGTAGCGTAGGGCCACTTTTGAGACATTCAAAGTTGATGGTTATTTCGGCCAAAATCTGTGATGGTACCCTTTTGGAAAACGGGCCTCCGGAAAAAATTTCGGGAATGGACCAAGGGCATCACGCAACGATAGTAAGTTATAATTAAAGGCATGAGAGGTCATAAACGGGACCCAAGTGCGCAAAAGGCCACTTTTGAGCCCATCAAAGTTGATGGTTATTTGGGCCAAAATCAGCCTTTTTACTGACACACGCGCAGTCTTACTAAAACGGTCGCTACGGGCTCCAGATAACCCAAAAAAACGTGCTTTCCACCGTTGGAAAGCTAAGACATAGAGGAAAGCGGCTAAAATCAAATTTCTATCATACGAGTAGCATAGGGCCACTTTTGAGCCCTTCAAAAATTATGGTTATTTCGGCCAAAATCTGTGATGATATCCCTTTGGAAAACGGGCCTCCGGAGAAATTTTCTGGAATAGGCCTAGGACTTCATGCACCGTTAGTAAGTTCAAATTAAAGGCATGAGAGTAGGTGCGCGTAGGACCACTTTTGAACCCTTCAAAATTGATGGTTATCTAGGCCAAAATCAGCCGTTCTACTGAAAAACGCGCAGTCTTACTAAAACGGCTGCTACAGGCTCTAGATTAACCCAAAACATATGTGTTTTCCGCCGTTGGAAAGCTAAGACATAGAGGAACGCGGCTAAGATCAAATTTCTAGCATACGAGTAGCGTAGGGGCACTTTTGAGCCCTTCAAAGTTGATGGTTATTTCGGCCAAAATATGTGAAGGTACCCCTTTGGAAAACGGGCATCCGGAGAAACTTTTGGGAATGGACCAAGGATTTCACGCTACGTTAGTAAGTTACAATTGAAGTCATAAGAGGTCATAAACGGGACCCAAGTGCACATAGAGCCATTTTTGAGCCCTTCAAAGTTGATGGTTATCTATACCAAAATCAGTCGTTCGACTGAAAAACGTGCAATCTTACTAAAACGGCCGTTACGGGCTCCAGATTAGCCCAAAAAATACGTGCTTTCCACGGTTGGAAAGCTAAGACATAGAGGAACACAACTAAAATCAAATTTCTAGCATACCAGTAGCGGATGGCCACTTTTGAGCCCTTCACAGTTGATGGTTATTTCGGCCAAAATACTGCGTGTTTCAGTAAAAGGGCTGATTTTGGCCCAAATAACCATCAACTTTGATGAGCTCAAAAGTGGCCCTATGCGCACTTGGGTCCCGTTTATGACCTCTCATGCCGTTAATTGTAACTTACTATCGTTGCATGAAGTCCTTGGTCCATTCTCGAAATTTTTTCCGGAGGCCCGTTTTCCAAAAGGGTACCATCACAAATTTTGACCAAAATAACCATCAACTTTGAAGGTCTCAAAAGTGGCCCTGCGCTACTCGTATACTAGAAATTTAATTTTAGCCGCGTTCCTCTATGTCTTAGCTTTCCAACGGTGAAAAACACGTATTTTTTGGGATACTTTGGAGCCCATAGCGGCCGTTTTAGTAAGATTGCGCGTTTTTCAGTAGAACGACTGATTTTAGCCCAATAACCATCAACTTTGAAAAACTCAAAAGTGGCCCTATGTGCACTTGGGTCCCGTTTACGATCTCTCATGCCTTTAATTGTAACTTACTAATGTTGCGTGAAGTACTTGAACCATTTCCACAAATTTACCCAAAAGTTTTATTAGATTTATTCTATGCAATCTGAACTCGCTAAAAGTGAATCTGTTTTGGATGTTAGTCGGTTCGGGTCTAAATTGTATTGGGTTTAGATATTAGTGGGCCAATATGTGGACCCACTTGGACTTGTGGCCCATTTTCTTGTAGTTGTTGAAGACTTGAAGTTGTTTGCCTAATTCACGTTTAAATATTGAGAACAATATTTTATGGTATATATTATTGCCAGCAACAATTATTATTATTTTACTTTTTTTGAAAGTGACAATTATTGTTTTCAAAATCAAGTTGCAGGTAATAAATCTATTCAAAAAGAAGTTGTATATAATAAATTAGAAGAAAACAATGATGGAAATTGTAGCTTGCAAGTCCCAAAATCCTCCAAATACTTGTATTATAAAATATAAACTATATAAAAAATATTATAAAAAGTTTTTTCTCAAAATAAGTGTTCAATCAAATATGAAATATTTGAAGCCTAAATCATATATAAGAAAGTGAAAGCATTATCTTACACCAAAATATATTTAGTTGCTTTTTTTTTTAATTTTTAATTTGAGTGCTAGAGATAATTCACTTGGACGTTCCGTTTAATTAGTTCATCATAACTCTCTTTCTTCTACAACTTAGACAGAGGTTGTAGAAGGACATTTATGTCTTTTTCTATTCATAGGCGGTTCTCGGATGTTCATTATCCACTTTTTCTTTTGTTGAAATTAAGATATGGAACGGTTATAGGTGTTAATCGATAATGTGACATCACTTTATTGACCATTATTAAATGGCTGAGAATCTCAACCAATAAATCTTGGTTGTGATTCTTTTTTCTCTTATAATTAATAGCGAAGTTGACATATTATCTTAACTTTTACTCATTGTGTCTTGCGTTTTTCACAATCTCATCACAAACACGACACCAATATCAATCGTGTTGAGTTCTCAAACACAACACAGTTACATAATATCGTGTCCGAAAACACCTAAATCTTCTCGAATCTCGCGTTTCGTCCCAAACTGTGGGTTTTAGTCTCATTCTCTAAAAAGTTGCTTGAGATTCATTATCACATTTACATGTACAGTGACTTGCATGTCCCATGTTACTATTTCGGACAACTGTGACAAGAAGCAACCTTGGATAGACAACTGTGGAAGTAGTTGCTTTGCCACGTCAAAATCATAGAAATATATTATAAAACCCAACGATTTTCCCAAGATTCTTGTGTCATTAACGTGTTTAATTGAACAAAAAATTCTCAACTCGTTTGCTGAGTCTTCACTCGATCTCTTTCTCCTTCTTCTTCTCTCTTTTTTCAACTTTTTTCTTCGAAAACCAGGAGAGCTAGAGTGATGGGTCTCCATGAAAATGGGAGTGAAGAGATGGGTTTGTGTTCAAAGAGCAATTCTAGGAACAAGTATGTGATTGTTTGTGCCATTTTTGCTTCTCTCAACAATGTCCTTCTTGGCTATGGTGAGTGAGCTTCTTGTTTACTCTTCTGGGTTTGCTTAGCTTGCTTGACTTCTGATGATTCAACTGATATATAGTTGAAGACTCGATATTAGTTTTATACTATTTCAATACGACTGATAATGTGCATGTAAGTTTGTTTTCGCTTTGCACGTGGCTCATGCACAGTTCTTCTTTTGGAATCATCAAAATTTGTTGTTCTTGCCTTTTGATCCTTTTGATTGTTTATAGGGTTATGGGAAAATTTTGAACTTGGAACCTTGTTATAGCAAATTTGGAAGTTGGGTTATGCTTGATTTTGCATTTTTTCCTCTATTAAGGACTTTGCTACGGTGATGAGCTTCTTGTTAATAGATTTGCTTAGTTACTTTTGATCGACTTTGGGATCAGTGATGACCAGTTCAACTAAAAGCTTAAATTTTGATTTTAGAAGTCTGTTTTCGCTTTGCATGTAGCTCATGCACAATTCTTCTTTTGGAATCATCGAAAAATTGTTGTTCTTGCCTTTTGATCCATTCAATTGTTTAGGATTATGGGGAAAATTTGGAATTTGGAATCTTGTTACAGCAAATTTGGAAGTTGGGTTGTGCTTAGTTTTGCATCTTTTCCCTCTAAAAAAGGCCTTGATTCATATGATTGTGTTTGTTGTTTGGTTGTTTGATTTTTGACATTTGACAATTAGCTATATATAGGTGAAGAAATGCAACATTGTGATGGAGTAATTTGGACTGCTTAATTAGGGTTTATGTTTATTTTTACTAACTAATAGAGGAAATGCTCTTTAATCTCGAAGAAGCGAGCTGTTAGGAAATGACCAAAATGCCCTCGCAAACTTTCTCTTCTCTTGCACTTGTAAAGAGAGAAATGACCAACAACAACAATCTCCTACATTGAGCAACAAACTAAAACAATAGAAAAACTTGTCTACTTGGTACTTGTTTTCTTGCTGTTTTGCTCACAAATGACCTTAAATAATGAAGCTGCATTTTAAGGTTAATGTTCATGTTACCGAACCGCAGATGTAGGTGTTATGAGCGGAGCGATCATATTCATTCACGAAGACCTGAAAATAACCGAGGTGCAAGAAGAGGTTCTTGTCGGGATTTTGAGCATTGTTTCACTCGTAGGAAGCTTAACCGGCGGGAAAACATCGGATGCCATTGGAAGGAAATGGACAATGGCATTAGCTGCTGTTATCTTCCAAGCCGGCGCAGTTGTAATGACGCTCGCTCCAACGTTTCAAGTACTAATGATAGGAAGGATCTTGTCCGGGATTGGAATAGGCCTCGGAGGCATGATTGCGCCAGTCTACATTGCAGAGATTTCGCCTTCCGTTTCCCGAGGCTCGCTCACATCCTTCCCCGAGATTTTCGTCAATTTTGGGATCTTGCTCGGTTATGTCTCCAACTATGCCTTTTCGGATCTTCCCGTGCACATAAGTTGGAGACTTATGCTGGCCGTGGGAATTTTGCCCTCGGTGTTCGTTGGCTTTGCGCTTCTTGTTATCCCGGAGTCACCAAGGTGGCTGGTGATGCAAAACAGAACCGAAGAAGCGAGATTGGTGTTGCTCAAAACATTTGATGACGAGAGAGAGGTCGAGGATAGGCTTGAAGAGATACAACTCGCTGCGGGGATTCATAAACACAAAGTTGTCTGGCGCGAGCTTCTTTGTCCTTCTGCTTCGCTTCAGAGAATGCTGATCACTGGTTTGGGAATCCAATGCTTCCAGCAAATCACGGGAACAGACTCCGTTGTGTATTATAGCCCCGAGATCTTCAAAGAAGCCGGTATTAAGACCAACTCGAAGCTTCTTGCTGCAACCGTCGCAGTGGGCGCTTCCAAGACTGTTTTCATCTTGGTTGCTATCTTTCTAGTGGACAAAGTTGGGAGGAAGCCATTGCTATATGTGAGCACCATTGGCATGACGGTTTGTTTGCTCGTTTTGGGGCTTTCGCTGTCATTTCTCGGACAAGAACAAGTTAGTATTGCCATAATAGTTCTATCCGTGTATGGAACTGTTGCTTTCTTCTCTGTCGGTATGGGACCTATCTGTTGGGTAGTAACGTCAGAGATCTTTCCTCTGAAGCTTCGTGCTCAGGCGGCTGCGCTTGGATCTGTGGTTAACAGGGTCTGCAGTGGCATGGTTTCCATGTCTTTCCTCTCAGTTTCGCGGGCGATTTCTGTTGGCGGGACATTCCTCATCTTCTGCGCTGTCTCTGCTCTCTCCGTTCTCTTTGTCCACAAACTTGTCCCGGAGACTAAAGGCAAGTCTTTGGAGCAAATTGAGCTGCTGTTTCTGCAAGAAGAACATGGATGGGAAGATAGTAATGTCGAGCCTCTCTCGACACAAGTTGAGAGAAAACAGGAGGTTTCGCGTCTTGTTCGGTGAGAAGCTGCATCCAAAAAAGCTCATTGTCTAAGTTGCATTCTTGTCACAAGATTCAAAATCCTAAGATGTTGTGCAAGTAGTAGAAAGTAGAATAGTAGAATCTGGTATTTGATATACAATAGTTTCAAGAAAGGCAAGGCCTATTTTGGTCCATAGCTTGATGTGTAAACAACATTTGGAATGTGTTTTCATTTCAGTTTCTTTCTGTATATAGATTTTGTTTCTAGTTATTGTATTTCTTGTTAAAATCTAACTCATACCTGCATAAGATTGTCCAACAGATTCTTCAGTGAATGAGAACTTGCTTTATGAACAGTGAGCAGTAAATAAGGGCAAAAGGCCAAATCATAGTCCATCATGCATAGGATGTTTCTTGCTGTTGCTCACTATCACTATAAGCAGAAACAAACACATGAATGTTAATAAATACACTGCAAAAAAATCATGTTTCACATGTAAAAAACATGAAATGAACCATTATCATCACGAGAACTTGGAGTAGTCTCAAGTCTCAACCAAGAAATGGACCCCGTCGGGCGCCCACAAATGGCACATGCTCACAAATTCATTGGAACGGGTATGAGTGGCTTCTCCTCATTGGTTCAGCTGAGATTTTTTCTCTCTCTAGAACCATTTATGCTGAAGATGGTATGTGACTTTGTTAAAAGGTCACTTGTGGCACAAGAAAAGACAAAAATAAAAGATTATTTTTGTCTTAACCATGGGGTTCCAGAGCGGGCCTGCACTTTGGCAGTCGGCACCTTTAAGCTGTTTGACCACAACCAGACTAAGCTTTATTTACAGGTTAAGTATTTCACCTCTCCCCAAGGGTGTGTTAAGTGAGGATCGAAGCCGAGACCTCTTCCCACCCACGTAGCCTGTGTTAACCACCAGTGTCACACTCATTGGGTAGTTTGATGGTTTCTACAATCAGAACATACCAACCTCCCCATTGGTGTTGACCTGTATGAGTAACCTCAACTTCAGATAAAATATCACAGAAAACATGATAGTAGAACCAAAAGCTAAAGACAAAACAGATGTGTTCTTGACGATCAAATCTATGGAGCTCACCTCTATATAAGCTTCCAACAAATTTCCTCCCATTCATATCTAACACAATCCAAAATGGAGAAGATTCAACACAAGTATGTAGATGTCAGAGGGCTCAAGCTTCATGTTGCAGACATCGGATCAGGTCTCCAAAAGTTTCATGTATTCGTAAAATCTAGCGTAGTTGTTTGTTTCTCTTTTATAAGGTTTTCGGGTGATATATGCAGGTCCTCTGGTGGTTTTCTTGCACGGGTTTCCAGAGATATGGTATTCTTGGAGGTACCAGATGGTAGCAGTAGCTGATTCTGGTTTCCGAGCAATCGCTCCCGACTATAGAGGCTATGGACTTTCTGAACAGCCTTGAGAACCCGAGAAGGCAACATTCAAAGATCTTGTTGATGATCTTCTTGCCATCCTCAATTCCCTTCACATCTCAAAGGTAAGGAAAAAAACAAACAAAAAAACAAATTATGCACCTTAGACCTACATGTCTCATTTTTCTTCATGGCATGAAACTTCAAATATAGAAATCGAGAATTAACACAGGCAAAGTCATGATAAGTAAATAATCATGAATTCTTCTGCAAACGCAATAGCCATATTTGGATTTTGCATTGATTGAACGAAGGTAACAAAACATAAGTTCTTGAACAGGATAAAATTAGCCTACGCTAGGAAGTAGACCTGGCAATTGGGCCGCCGGACTAATGCGGACCGAGCCAAAAACTCACGTGTTCGTATTTTGCAAATTCTTATCAGACCTAGTCTTTCCCACTAAGTTGTACGATAGAAACACATGCATTACATTGGCCCGGCCCATTTAGGCCTTCGGCCTTCACTGCCAGGTATACTAGGAAGAACAAAAACACTCGGCAACAGCTATCTATATCTACACTATCCTTCTCGTTCCATCAAAATTCTCAGAGTTCATAAGCTGGAAACTTCGCTTCAGAAGGTTCAATCATGTCCAGAAGAAGTAAAGCCATACCTCCGATACCTTCAAACAACGAGTAGGGGGTGTCACCCCCGTGCATTTTTCGTTCTGATATGAGCTTGTGAGCTCTATCAAGTAGAAAACAAGCAAAAGCTTTTGCCCTGTATAGGAACTTTATATCACCTGTTAGTCGGTGAAGTGCGAGGAAAACGTACACATTTCCACTGATGCCATGACATATTCCAACTCGTTTGAGTAGTCCACGGTTCCATACCACGTCTGCTGCTTCTATAGCTGCTTCCAGAAAGTCCTTATCTCCGAACACCTGAACATTGATCAAACCATGAAATTGCAGTTATAAAAAGGAACCGGAGAGGGTAGAGTCGAACGAAGCAATTAGGAATCTAATACAACAACATAATTCTTACAAATTTCAGAGATTTCAACAAATGACGTCCTAATGAATGTATATTATGCAGAAGCATTGAAATAATCCTTAAAATTTCCAGAGATTTCAACAAAAACACAAGATATTAGTTAGTTTAACCTCGGCTGCTTTGACTAGAGTAAGGGCTATTCCAGGAGCTCCATGACACCAATGAACACGAACATCTTCTTCTCTATCGTCTTCACTCGTAGGGTAGTTTCCACTAGGGAAGCGATTTTTGATCATATATCTAAGAGTCCCCTTCACATCTTCAACCTCATCCGACTTCAAGTTCATGTCCATCAATACATGCATAATCCCGGCCAATCCATGAGCAGCGCCCCAATACTTCTCACGATACCATTCAAACATCAACGGACATCTTCCTTTGATAGATAAACTTCTTCCGTTCTTGATGATTTCTTTCACGACTTCGTCCTACACAAATCATAAACCGTGTTGCTACTCTCAAAGAACAACATAGTCAACATGACATAAAGGGTGGTGATGGAGGTTTACTGTGCAAGTAGAAGACACCATATCCTTGCCAATATGTTTGTTTAGGAACAGACACGCCCATAAAAATCCAGCTCTTCCATATAACAACTCATCAGGGAGATTTCTAGGCAGGTTTATCTGCAATTAGAACAAAGAACATTCCACAAATAAAATAAAAATGTAAAAGCTTGACGGGTCCATTAAACCATAATCAAACACACAAGGGCAACCCAAGCACGAAGCTCCACCATTGTGGGGTCTTAGTGGGTCTTCCACGCTTTTATAGAGAGGAAGTTTTCTTCCTCAAATCGTGACCAAAAAGTCACGAAGCAACAACATGATTGTTGTGCACGAGGCTCCACCATTACGGGAAATTGTATCCCGACTCAAACCCCTAACCTCAAAGTCACAAGACAATAACATTACCATTGAGTAAAGCCTAAGGGAAACCAGTGCACGACTCAAATCCGTAACCACAATGTTATAGCAATAAAACATCACCACTGTCTCAAGCCTCACCTTCACGATATCAAACAAAAAAGTGCAATAAAAATACCTCTCTGAACCGGGATAAATAGTGATCAAGCAACTGTTGATTGCAAGCATACTTAGCCGCCACAGCCCCAAGAGCGCACACACCAGCTCGCCCACATAGAAAGGTCACATCGCTACCATCAAAAACACACAGCATACAATCAAATTTGACACAAATATTTATCCACCAACATGTTATAACCAAATAACAAACAGTTTAGATCATACACATAAGCTTACCTACAACCAGAAGAAGCAGAGTCACAAGCCTTGATGATCTCAGAGCACAAACTAAGATCATTCAAGTTCTTAGTGACTAAATACGATCTGAGAAGCAAATAAGCCGTTCCCAAAACCCCACAATAGATAGTGAAGTCCCTCACTCGCTGCCCACTTAACCCCCATGTCTCTATCACTATCTGAGGCAAAACAACAAACACCTTATGAACACTCCAAATTCAACACACATCCACAAAGAACCCATAATCAAAATTGAAACTTTTTTTAATTAAACACAGCCCAGATGAAATAAAACACACAGATCAGAAAATTGAAACATGAATGAACACAAACATTTACATACACAGGTATCTAGAGAGAGAGAGAGGTGTTTTTTACGGTTTCTTTGAGGTCCAAAGCTGCGCGCTTGAAGCGCTCAGAGAGAAGATTGTAACGCATGGAGAGAAGCTTCATGAGAGAATCTGAATTGCGTTCGTCGTCTTCGTCACCACATTCTGCCACAAACTGTGGCATTACATTGGGGAAGAACCGATCAGCCATTTTTTTTTGCTTTTTTTCTTTTTTCTGGGTCTGAGGAGAGAGAGCTCACACTCTAACAGACACTGATTCGGAGAGGGGGAAAAAAAAAAGGAAAAGGAGAAAGCGATTTCGAGCAACTTCAGCTCTTGAGCAAAGTAGGAGACCACCATAGCTAAAGAGCTCTGAGCTGATCTTTACACGTGCCGCCATTTTTTCACACGTGGCAAGTTCTCGGAGAAGCTTAAAAAAAGCGCCGTTGCCGGGGATCGAACCCGGGTCACCCGCGTGACAGGCGGGAATACTTACCACTATACTACAACGACAATGTTGTTTGAGAAAGATATATTTAAATATTTATACTAATTATAAGGATCAAATTATTCACCATTCTCATCAATTTGTGAGAGAGCTTAACTAGCTAATATTTTTAGTAGCAAAACACTTTTTATTTATTTATGGGTCAAATACATTTGTCTCCCCTCAACAAAATTATGGTTTTAGCTCATGGTCTTATTCTCTTATTGATTTAGCTATTAAACTTGATTATTTTTTTTAATCTAACCCTGTTACCAAACTATTTTTGTTACCCAGTCCACCTTAGCAATTTAATCCACGTAAGCCACTTATTTGCGTTCATGTGTTCACAAAGTACTCAATCGGCTTTCTAGCGTGTTTATTCTCTTGCCACAGTTGTTCCTTCGAATCAAAAATTAAACGCATTCATTTGTGCCGCCATGCACCCTTACCTCGTCGGGAAACCAAACAAAAACTCATCGGTTGCTGCTAGTTTCACCACTATAATCTCCAAAATCTCATAGTTTGCTGCAACACTTCCACCGGCAAAGCTTAAATGGACGAAACCAGTGAGGTAGACTAATTAACTTAAAATAGCCGATTAATTGGGCTATATTCAAAAAAATAATCAAGTTTAAGGGTTAAATCAATAAGTGAATGAAGACATTGACTAAAACCATAATTTTTTCAAGTCCAGGAGAGACAAATGTGTTTAACCCTTTATTTATTAACTTATAAAATCATCACATTCAAAATGGAAACAAAGGCATAATTGGAGCCGACAATTTATGTGTATATGTAGTGTTTGTATTGTGTTGAAGATCGAATGTGTGTTGTTGTAAGACTCAACATAAAGACAATACGTTTATAAAGTGGCAAATCCATAAATTTTAAATTGTGCGGACAAATTTTATATATAAATGTAATTATTTTAACATATGAGATCAATATGTTTTTTTGTTTGTAGTGTAATTATCCTAAAATATGGTTCAATTAGGAATAATATGTGTAATTTTTAACAGAACATAACTAAAAAACACAATTTTTCTTTTCATAATGTGGGGTTAGCTAACCCCACAACCTTCCATATGGGTCAGCCATTGCATTTACGAGAACAAAACAAAGACATTTTTTTTATTAGTTGAGTTAAACAATAGGAGACAATCAAAACTTTTTACAAGAGAGACGTGTGTTTTACCATTGTCATCTCCTAAAAAACAACAAAGACATAACATGTTTGATACATAAATTAAATGCACCATGTTGATACGATAAACACAAAATACTGTCGTAAGTTAATAAACTTGTTGTGTTCACAATTGATTACCTAACAAGTTTAATATTTCATTACTACACATATTGTTTGATGCATTTTATTGGTTACTAAATTTATCGTATTCTAGTTGATTACCTAAATAACACATAATACCCAACAATGTCAACTCCAATTCTTGGTGTCTAGTGGTTCATAAAGCAACAAAAGTTGGTGGTTGGATCCATGTGTTGTTCAATCAAATTTGTTAGGGAAAAAAAAAAAAAAAAAAAAAAAAAAGACCCCTTTATGATTGTGTACTCTTTTCTTCACACCAAAGCCACGTCCTCGCACGACGTCGTTTAGGTTACCACATCTTCAAGCATTTACTACACGTTTGAATTATTTTTCTCTCTCCGTTTCGTGTCACCAAATCTCGAGAAACAAACAGAGACTTGGTATCCGCCTAATCAACCACTTTCTCTCCATCTTCGTCTCCGATCCGATCCAAACCCACAGATCAAATCCTCGCACCCTCTCCTAAACCCAGCTCCGAATCCACTCTCCGACCAAACCCAGACCTCAAAATGGACTCTTTCGACACTCTGAGCCACGAAGCCGAGGACCTCAACATCGATCGCCAGTCCTCGCGGCCCTTCGACGACGAGTCGTATATGGGATTCAGCTCCAGTTACTCCGTTCCCGACGACGATTTCTCCTCCGAGCCTCCTCCGCCGCCTCCCGTCGCCGACGAGGACTACGGAGCTGCCCACTTCGCCGACAACAACCACCACCAGTCTCTGGAATCATCTTACGGGTTTGATAATACTAACCCTAATCCGGATTTTGGGACTGCGTTCCAGTCTGAATCGAATGGGAATGGGAATGCTTATGAGGACGATGATGGTGGGATTTTTGCTTCCGATGGGCCTGTGCTGCCACCGCCTGAGCAGATGTTCGAGGAAGGTGCTGCGTTGCGCGAGTGGCGCCGGTGAGTTTGAGTCTGATTTACTTTTTTATTTTTGGGTTTTGGGTTCTTGGTAGTTCTTTAGATCTGAATTTTGATTCTGAGATGCTAATTTTTAGCTGAAGTAGCTGAGTTGGTGTGTATTGAATTTTGTTTGATTCAGCTGGATCGTGTCAGTTATAGCTTAGATCTTGTTTGACTGTTACTATAATTAGTTTTAGCTGTTTAACTTACCGTGTCATTGCATAAAGTTCAAGTTTTTTTGTAAAGGGTTTTAGGTAGCTCTTAAGATCTGAAATTTGATACTGAGCTGGTGATTTAGCTGTAGTAGCTCTGTTGGTGTATTGGTTTGTGTTTGATTTAGTTGGATCAGGTTAGTGTATTTCTTAGATCTTGTTTGACAGTTACTGCATATGGTTTTAGCTGTTTAACTTATTGTGTCATTGCATAAAGTTTAGTAAAGGGTTTTACGTAGCCCTTAAGATCTGAAATTTGATACTCAGCTGGTAATTTAGTCGTTGTGGCTGTGTTGGTGTGTTGAGTTGTGTTTGGTTTAGTTGGATCAGGTTAGTGTATTGCTTAGATTTGATGATTTATATAGTTTTAGCTGTTTACCTTATGGTGTCTGCAAGCTACTTTGCATAAAGTTCCATTTTTTAGTGATGGGATTTGTGGTAGCTCTTAAGATCTGAATTTTGATTCTGAGCTCCTAATTTAGCTGTTGTAGTTGTGTTGGTGTATTGAGTTCTGTTTGATTTAGTTGGATCAGGTCAGTGTATTGCTTAGATCTTGTTTGAAAGTTACTTTATATAGTTTTAGCTATTTAACATTTGGTGTCTGCAAGCTGCTTTGCATAAAGTTCCATTTTTAGTAATGGGTTTTCCGTTTTTGGTAGTTCATGAGATTGAATTTTGATTCTGAGCTCCTAATTTAGCTATAGTAGCTAAGAGGGTGTGTATTGAGTTGTGTTTGATTCAATAGCTATAACTATAAGTAGTTTTAGTGGTTTAGCTTATGGTGTCTGCCATCTGCATTGCAAAAAGTTTGATTTTTTTAGTAATGGGTTTCTGGGAGCTTTTAAGATCTGAAATTTGATTCTGAGCCGCTAATTTAGCTGTGTGGGTGTGTATTGAAATGTGTTTGATTCAGCTGGATCGTGTTAGTTTATAGCTTAGATCTTGTTCGCCGATTACTAATATATGGTTTTAGCTGTTTAGCTTATGTTGTCTTAGCTGCTTTGTATAAAGTTCCATTTTTCTAGTAATGGGTTTTTGGTGGCACTTAAGATCTGTTTTTTTATTCGGAGCTGGTAATTTAGCTGCGGTAGCTAAGTGGGTTTGTATGTGTTTGATTCAGCTGGATCAGGTCAGTTTATAGCTAAGATCTTGTTTTACAATTATTATGTATAGTAATAGCTGCTTATCTCATGGTTTCTGCTAACTGAATTGCAAAAGGTTCGGTTTTTATCTGTGTTGATTTGAATGTTTTCTTGTTTAGCATTGTAGTTGTTGATCTGAACATAATTTTAATTAGCATGTAAGCTGGGGAGAGATTAGATTTGTGGGGATTGTGCTTTTATGGCAATTACGTTCATTCCATTAGGTTAGATCAAAGTCGTCTTGTTGAATTTTGAATGTGAACTTAACGAGTTTAGCTATTGTGTATGATGTAGCTTTGTACTATTGAGTTTAGCTGAAAATTTGAAATGGGTTCTTGTTGAAGCGTCTCTCGATTTCGTTTATGATCCCGGTTTTGATGTCAAGGCACTTCAGCTAGTCTCGAGGGGATATATTATCAATAAGAGTGTAAGACCAAACTTAGGATTGTAGATATCTATTTATTTCCGAGGATATGTTGGTAATAGAAAATATTGCCTTTATTTAACAAAAGAAAAAAAAAAGTTTACGGGGTGAATTAAATTTAGGATTTGGGAAAATACTCAGATTAAGAAGTTGTCATGATAAGAGACGGCCAATACGATTACATATATCTTTACAATACGACACAAAATAAATTAAATGTGTCCTGAAGTATATATTAGAAGTTTAGCAAGAGTTGTGACTTTATTACTGTTGACCTAAAATTGAATGACGGGATGTATATAGCTTTAGTAGTTTATACTGGACTTTGACATTCAAGTTGCATTAGCATTGTGGTCATCGATCTTTTTTTCCCTTATCTTATCACTGAATTCTATTACTCCCCCTGTCCCGACTCCTGAAGTGAGTGTTTTGGTTTCTATTTAGAGAAAAATTAAGAAGTTTTGTTAATGTTGTACATTTCCCGTTGTAACAAACTCTAAGAATACTATTTAACTTATTATAGGGATATTATTGGTAATTCATGCATAACTAATTTCCTAGAAAGGAAACAAGACTCATTTTGAGACAAAAATACAAGAGAAACAAAACACTTATTTTATTACGGAACGGAAGGAATATATCTATATCTATATATGTTTCATGTTCCTTTCTTTATGTTGATTGCTTGAAGGCTCTCTCTCTCTCGGTAGTGAGTTGATTAACTTTGTGTCGTTGTGTGCTCATATTTGATCTGGCTTGCTTCATATTGTAATCTTTTAAGTGGAACCCGTAGGATTCGCATGCGATAGATAAAAAATCTCCGCATATCACGATGAAACTAACATAGATCTGATGCGCAGCCACTTGTGGCTCTTCAACTTGTGTTGGTTTACATGATCTCGTGTGTGACTGAAATAAATTTAAATTTTTTTGTAATTCATGTTAGTTTGTCAATGTCATCACGCATCGTTCTTCGTTATGTAATACTTGCGTCAAACTAGTGCAGTCAAAACGCCATCCATCTCGAGGAAAAGGAGAAAAGAGAGAAAGAGATGCGGAATCAGATCATTATCGAAGCTGAAGAGTATATACAATCCTTTTACGAGAAAAGAAAAGTTAATTGTGAAACTAACAAGACTCAGAACAGAGAAAGAGAGAAGGTAGAGCTTCTGCATCCCTCGCCTATATTTGATTCGGTTCTGTTTGCTTCGTATTTCTGAAATGTGAGTACACTTATTGGCTATTGCAGCTATACTTGGCCAACCAAGAGAAATTCCACAAAGAAGCCGACAAACATTACTGGAAAGCAATAGCCGAGATAATTCCCCGTGAGGTTCCTAACATCGAGAAGAGAGGGAAGAAAGATCCCGACAAGAAACCATCGGTCATAGTCATTCAGGGACCAAAGCCCGGAAAACCCACCGACCTCTCTAGGATGCGGCAAATTCTTTCGAAGCTGAAACAACACCCTCCGCCTCACATGATGCCTCCGCCACCCAAACCAGCCAAAGATGCCAAAGACGGAAAGGATGCCGGGAAAGAAGCAAAGGAGGGAAAGGATGCTAAGGATGGGAAAAAACCCGAGCAAGCTGAAGCTGTTGCCGCTGGGGACAAGCCTTCATTACCGGCTAAAGATGTCGAGGCAAATGGCGCTGCTCATGGAAATTCGGAGGCAAATGTGGAAACGGAGCCCGTCCCTGCAGCGTGATCGCACACCCATTGTGAGTCTTTAGTTTTTCTTTTTTAAAAGCGTTTCACATTATTTTAGTACCACGCTTACCATTCATTACGGAGAATAAGATCGGAGTGTCATCAGTGTGGCTATGAATTTGGTTATTTGCTAACTCTAGGATTTTGTGGCCTTTTAGAGGGAAAAAAAGTTACTTCTTCATGTTGTGAAATTTGTACTCTTATTTTCAACCTACACTTTTGTAGGCATATTACATATATACCTCTATGGAATATGGATTTTTCTAGTTTATGCAGCTTGATTTGATTTGGATCTTGTAGCTTCCACTATTTACTTGATAGTTGATTTTTGGAGTAATTGCACATGAACCTCTGTACTTTACACATTTTGCACATGAATATCTTAAAATTTTATTTTAACTTTTGACTGCCCTATACTATGTCGGGGCCTCTCCGCCACGGATCTTTAGGATTCTCGAAGGCCTCTCCGTCACGGATCTTTAGGATTCTCGAAGAAGCACAACCTCGCACACCTCGCACACGTTAGACCTTGATTCACTCGGATGGTCCGAACAAACACATCCTCAAAGATCATGATCTCTCTTGCGCCCGCGAGGCATGCTCGTAAGTGTAGGAGCCGCTTTGAGGTTGCACGAGAAAAGGCAAAGGTATTCCACGAATCCTTATGCTTCTCGAAGAAGCACAATCTCGCGCTAGCCCCTGATTATCTACAAACACATTCGTAAAGATCTTGACCTTTCTTGCGCACGCACGCACTTGCGGATGTGGATACGGTCAAGAGGCTCGCGTATGTGCAAGGTCGTTATGAGAATGCAATCAGGAGGCACACGCCCAGGTGCATGAGCCATTTTTGAGGTTGCGCAAGAAAAAGGCTAAGGTCCTCCACGAATCCTTAGGATTCTCAAAGAAGCATGATCTCGCGCGTTAACCTCAGATTATTTGATGGTTCGAACAAACACATTTGTAAAGATCTTGACCTTCCTTGCACGGACGCACTTGTGGATGTGGATGCGATCATGAGGCACGCATGCAAGTGCAGGAGCCGTTTTGAGGCTGCGCGAGAAAAGGCTAAGATCTGACTCTTTTTCTTCATTCGTACGATCACCAACAAGCCTTATAAAAAACTAAAACTAAGATAAAATAGTGTAAGAGATTTGATATTTTGTATTCACCCATTTTAGAATAATAGTCTCCCAACTGTTACATTTTTTTTACTAAAAAGTGAACAATCATTCTTAGGTTATTTTTTTGCAAAACATGTTTTGGTTAAGATGACTTGAATGTGTAGTAAAAATAGAACAAGTATTGTCCTTTTCACTCTTTAAAGCTAAAACCCACCACTCACAAGTATCATAAATAAAAAGGATCCAACCAAACCAACTCATGCATGCAATTAACTCTTGACCTGAATCACCAAAAAAGCAAATAAATAACACAAAGGACACAAGGTCCTACAATGTCCCCATCTACACCATCAATAAAGTACAATCAAAAGGTCCATATATATTAAAAACCACATGGCCTACAACAATCAACACACCATTCACCAAACACCACTACTACTATACGCTCTCTCTTCTCCTTTGAAGAGGGCTTCACTTTAGTTTACACACTACAAAATAGTAGGAAAAAAAAAAAAAAATACTAGCAGAGCTAACAGTTCGGATTTCAGGTTACCTGGTCTTTAGTCAGATTCAGGTCCAAATAGTCAGCTCCAAAGTGATAGGTAAAGAAAACCCACAAAAGAAAGAGCTGGTAATTCGAATTTCATGTCACCTGATTTATAAGGGTTGCAGATAAGGTCAGGTTCAGATCCAAACTATCAGCTCGAAGCGAAAGGTAAAGAAAACCCACAAAAGAAAGAGCATTGGATGCCAACTTTGAGCACCAACAGCTACTTTTCTCTAAAAATAAAGCCACAAACTTTGTGCTTTTGACTTGGAAAACAAAAGTGCTTATTAGAAGTTGAGTCTTGAGGTGTAAGTAGCTTTTGGAGACCAGTTTCTTGGAATCACATCTCTTGCTGAGAGTGTTCTTCCAGATGACAAAGTTGTCAATTTGACTGAAAATGGCCCTCTCAAGGGTCCTTCAATGATGCACCAATTCGCACCCCATAGATGCTTCATCTCCACCCAATCACTCGAACCCGCCTTCAAGAAAACAAGAAAATGTGTTAGATTAGTAAAATTTCGGCTTCAGAATCTTCAAAATCTCAGTTTTTTCGTAACTTTTAGCACGAATAGCTCAAGATTAGACAGCAAAACATGTCGGGGATCAACTGATTCGATCTTGGTTCTTTGGTAATAATATATTGTTTTGAACATACTTGATTATGGCAAGAAAATTTGAAAAAAAAAAGGAGGCAGAGATCACATGCTGCACTTGGTCAAGATAATATTTGATTATGGAAGCGAAAAGTAGGCAGAGAAAGCGCTTTTAAGCGCTTAAAGAAGCATAGTCAATAGAAAATTTCAGTATATGTAAGCAGAGAAAGCGCTTTTAAGCACTATACGCATTGGCTCCATTAAGCTCGAAAGAAGCATAATCAGTAGAAACTTGCAATATATATGTAGGCAGAGAAAGCGCTTTTAAGCGGTAATTAAATGCATTGGCTTCATTGACAA
>JAYMTK010000335.1:0-24113 GCA_036897405.1 Pelargonium myrrhifolium
ACCGACCATCCTCTGTTGCTCACGAGGTGTAAATCGAAGGCAACGAGAACCGTCGAAAAGCTCGATCTGGAGATGAATTTCTGAAAACTGATAAGGGGTGAAATTATTAAAAATTGCAAGTCAATGGGTGACGTGGACACTGAGGTGGAGGGTGACGTGGCAAAAATCCGACATGGGCATCGTCAACCGGTTATAGAAGGTAAAATGGACTAAAATAATACAAATTGAAAGTCAAGAGTTCGAAAAGCCTAAAATCAAAGTCAGGGGGCTGACATTTTATTCTGGGAAAGTCAAGTTGTAACTATAATTAACCCTTTTGGAATAGAGGAAATATTATTTTATCCTTTTTTTTTCATTTTTATTTGACACGCCTATGCGAGGGAGGATACTTTCGGATCAACTACATCACATGGTCAAGAGACTTGCTGTGAGGGCTGTTTGCTAGACAGCTATTGGTGTTCTCTTTTGTAAGAACTTAGTTGGGTTTCTAATGTACAATTTAGGGGTGAGTAATTTTAAGTTTCTTTTTATATTCAAAATCTGATGCTAATTCTTGATATTATTACAACAAAGTGTTTTATACTGGTGGTAGATCACATGTCGATCTTTGTCATTGCTGAAACCTCTAGGGAAAAGAGGGATCGCAGGCTCAGCTACAGTGATTACATAATGGGTTTTCAACATCAGAAGACGTAAAATTTAACAGAAATGAGGAGGGGCATAAAGAACATACACTCTCTCCAACTGGGGAATCTCAAAGGCTTTGAAGTAGTTTCAACGTCTCGTCAATGTGCTTTTCTGGTTGGAACTGATTGTTGTAGATGAGTTGAACCACCCCATTTTTGTCAAGAACATAAGTCTGCCTCCCAGGCAATGCTCCAAATAGATCTGACGGCACCCCCCATTCTTTCCTCACCTTGTTACCCTCATCACTCAACAATGTGAATGGGAGTCTATATTTCTTGGCAAATGCCTACATACACATTCAAACAATTCCTCGTCACTTTCAAGAAACACTGCCAACGAGATTGCAATGTTCATGCTATTCTACAATTTGATACCTGCTTCCTCTCAATACTGTGAGATGCAGATACAGGACTTGTGCGTGTACAATTACAGGTAAGGACAGTTGAAGCAGAGCAAGACAAGGATATGGTGTGAATCTTATAGTAATTTGGTCAAAGTCTTTCAATTAAACACACAAAAAAAGAAGAAAGATTTCAAGACAACAGTGGCATGGTAAGGGTCTCTAAATAAAGCATGTCAAAAGTTTGAATACCATTCTAATAAACACCAAATTGTTAAAGCCGTGGAATTGACAATAATTTCCTTGGCATAGATACCTTGTGTGATGATGGGTCATCGCCACTAATTCCGACAACCTCAGCTCCTGCTTTCTTGAACTTCTCATACGAATCCCTGAAAGCACAGGCCTGCCAGTGCACAAGCTTGTTACAATTCGACACTTACATGACGGTGCATATATGTAATGGATATTACAACGTTATTGTTGAATGTATCTTCCCACAAGCCATCCGGCAATCATGAAGCAAGACCCCTGAGCAATACCTTAATCTTAATTTACAAAGAACGTTGCTTTTTTGGGTGAGTGAGGGTGTAATGTACCAAAAGTGCCAATAATGGAAGGCACTCATTTCAGTTGAAATTGCATTCCCATTGTATTGCACTTGCAGATGCTTTTCCTAGCACTACCCATATTTTATACTAAATCTTAAGAAAAAGAAAAACTCTTGGCTTATTGAAATTACATTATGTGATAAAGAAACAGAAGACTATAAGCAATGTTTTGTATAGTCAATATTAATAGGATTCTAATTTACAAATAAATTGAGGAGTAAGAAGAAAGATTGAAAAGAGATGTAGAAATACCTGTTTGGTGCATCCAGGGGTCTCATCAGCAGGGTAGAAATAGACAACCACAGGCTTCCCTTTGAACTTGGAGAGGCTCACATTCCTACCATCCTGATCTTTCAGTGTGAAACTTGGTGGGGCTTCACCTTTGCTCACCTATCAATTGTCATGTCACACAACCATAGCACAAACCATCAATTTCAGAGAGTGAAGAAGCAATGTACCTTGGCAGAAATAGTGAAGCTGACTTTAGGTGAAGATGGGACTGAGAGAGTGGAAGAGGAAGAAGAAGATAATCTGAGGCCAAAAAATTGAGAGTGCAGAGATTTGCAGGCAAATGAGAGGGTGTGGTGGGAAGATGGGGTTTTGGGTGTGTGGGTTTGGAGCAGAGAGGAGACTGAGTGCTTGGTGAGAGAGAGGGAAGCCATTGTAGCAAAGACTATACAGTCTTTCTTCTTCTTCTTCTTCTTCTTCTTCTTCTGTGCTATGGAAGTTGAAGATAAGAAGGTTTTGGAGGATATTGACTGATTCATTGGTGCTATGCTATTTAGGCGTGGGCAAATGCTGACCTCATCTCTAAGGGTACCAAAGTAAATTACAAAGAGTTTGGGGGCACATGTAGTATTTTAATAAATAAAGAGGAGAAATATGCAATTCAATTATAGGTTGAAGTTGAAGCAACAAATAAAGGCAATAATATAAGAGCTAAGAGATCAAAACCCAGAGCCCTAATTCATCGCGCATGGAGGGGATACAGAAAGCGGTACGCACAGCCCTAAAAGAGCAAAAAATGGGGTCCTACTCTCAGAATCAAAGCCTCTCTGATGCTCTATCTTCTTCTGATCAGTCTCGTATCTTGGTCACCAGGCCTCCCAGGTAATATTCATTTCTTGTTGCCAAACACTCATTTTGGGTTTTGTTTTGTTTTGTTTTGTTTATTCATATACTGTTTACAGTTTGATATATATATATATTGATATTTCATAGATTTATGTTCAAGATTGTTTTGTTTTAACTTCTAACTAGGTTGTCTAAACTAAAGTTTGGTGATTTAATCATGGTGTTGAAGTTGCTGTGGCCATTTCTATTGCTTGGTGTATAAATGGTGTGGATAATAGTGGCTCATTGCCTTCCAGATTTGCATTGTGCCATTTTCATTTAAAATGTAGAATAATGACTTATTTGAAAAGAAGTGGAGTGGACTGTAATTTAGTTTAACATACAATGTAGGATATTCAAACTTCAATATCACCTATTTAGTAAAGTGTCTTACTAAAATGAAGGCTCGCACAGCATAAGCATTAGAAGTGCGGTTTTCTTTTTTGGTGGAGAATTAGTCTATGGTTAAGTGCTGTTCTTCGGTCTTCTTCCTATATTCTATTGATGATCCCTATGTTAACCCCTCAGTTCTAGATTTTCTCCTTTCCCTTTGCTATGCAATCTTAAATTCTTAATATGTTCTCATATTTCCTTGCATGATCCAGTCCTAGTCCTTATATGATGAGGCAGTTCGGTTCAATCTTACTGTTGTCATCTTTTGTTGCTTATGCCCCCTTTAGTAATAGAACAGGAGATCAAGGCCAGGGTAGCATAGGAAATAGGACAACTTTGAAGGAGAAGACTCAGCCAAATCACAACAATGCTCTACCTTTTTCCTCTGGTCAATACCCATTTCTAGTTAGACATTAATTACATTATGCAAATGGTGCACACCCCAACTAAATCAAGTTAATATGAGTGTTTCAAACTTGTAATAAATCTGTCCCAAAATGAATTATGCCCTAGTATACATGAGCCGATAAATTCACGAGATTTTATATTGCTAAAGTTTGAGTTGGGAGGAAATGTGCATCCTATTTACAATTTCCCTTACAGAATCTTTTAGTCATGTATTTTACTGGATTAAGTTTTCTGTATGTATTATTGCAGGCAAGGGATATCTGTGTTAGCATGTTCAAAGCTCTGTGCGGTTTGTTTTGTTGTTGGAATAGTTGTTGGTTTCACACTAAAGCGGCGTGTCAAGCGATGGGCTTCCAAACTTCTGAAGAGATTGAAAGATGATTAAAGCCATCCAATCCTTCTTATCTCATGGCAATGTCATTCTTACCGCGCACAGAAGAATGCTGCTCATATTATAGCTACCAAATATGGAGTGAGTGCAACATGAAATATGTTAGTAGTCAGTTTTGGCCTTTCTGTGTGCCCATGCCCTGATATTTTTGCATTTCTAATTAGTCTTAATCAAAGTCTTGGGAAGCTTAAATGTGGCTAGGAAGCTGACAGTTCTGTAGAGATTTTTAAGTTCAAGAAGATTCTACAGCAACATCATTTATGTCTATTACATGCTCCATTCCTTAACTGCCTTTCTTACTTTTTGTTCATCTGAGTGCCACTACTTTTTTTTCTTTTTTTTTTTTTTTCAATTCCTCGAAGATATGGGTCTGATTAGTAATCTCCAATCCAATTGTCTTCTTGCACACGTACATCTGTTAAAGTAGTTAATTGCATTGGATGAATAATACCTAGCTTAGGGCACACTGTTTATGGCTGCCTTGACTGTATTAAAGATTCAGGTAAATGCAGTCTCATATTATGCAGAACAATGTAGTTCTACTCTCTTCTTGGAGATATGTAAAACCTTTTTTTGTTTGTTATTATAGATTAAAATTTCTATTGCATTTGGGCAACATTAGTACATGAATATACTTGCATTTACATTTTTGGTGATCTACTATGATGGATCTATACTTCTCTTTCCTGTAATTATTTGAATAATTACAAAAATTAACTTGATATTTGGATGATGACGATGATGATCCTCTGGTTTCAGAAATACTCCTTGTGGAATTCAAAACGTGTGCTTGTCTTGTGGCTCAGCTCGTACGATAACTTTTTCAGTTCCTTTGCCAACACAGGCATACCACAGTAAAACACCCCTGCACCCCAAAAAATCCATTCTCTTGTTAAACAATCTTTTAAAATAGCCTGAATTAGATCTTAACCATTAGCTTTTGAGGCCTGCAGTGGGTATAGAATCTATCTAACATCCTGTTTCTAATTACTTTTGTATTTTCATCATTTGTTGGTATAATCAGGTCTCAATGTTAACAAGAAGGGTCTGATTAGTTGATGCGAAATAGTTCTATTAGCTGCGGAAACCTCAAAACCTTGTGTTAAAACAACGAAAGTGCTAACTTGTCTTTTCTGTCTCAAGTTTGTGGATCCTTACCTACTGTTGCAAATGGATGCTTGGAGGCTATTTTAGTGAACACCTCATTCCAATTTGGCCTTGCAAAGTGTGTCCTCACCTGTAAAACAGGTATGTCAAATGTAAGTAGTTGTTTATTTGACGTGCAATTCCAAGAAATTGAATGGCCACTGAAAAATCATACTCGGGTGCCAGATAGGATGTCAACACCGTGTTTGGCGTGATTTAGGGCTTGAACCATAGTGATCAGGGTTGACCTTGCATCGCCTTCTTCATAAACTGTTGTAAGATAGTTGTGCATTTCGATTTGACCCTGCATGGTTTTAGTTCATATTTCATATTAGAAGATGGAAAGGATAATGCATTTCATTGGCAGCTAATTCATATTACTATGTACTAACTAAAAATGCATCCTTATAAGGTTATTACTTTGCGATCCATTTCTGCAACTTCGTCCATTACTCCTTTGAACCATTCAAAAGACCCTGGTTCCCTGGTAACCCAGTAGAAATGTGCATTTGTAGTCTTTTGTGATTTCTTCTTTCCACCAGGTGTCACGTTTGAGGAAGTGAAACTATTCGAACTACATTCTGATGTACTGGTTTCGGTGTTTGAATCCTAATATCCAAAGATGATATTAGTTTCACAATATATACTAGGCAAGATGTAATGTAGGATATGACTATTACCGTTTGATCTTCTGCTGTTCTTGTGTTGTTTAAAAGATCTTTAAGGATGCTAATAAATGGAGTAGCTCCAATTCCAAGTCCCACTAGAAGCAATACATCATAGTTTTGATAGTCTTGTGCTGGAGCCCCATAAGGGCCATCAACAAGCAATCTTGGTAAACTGCACAATATTTATAGTTGAGAGCCATGGACAGAGTGAATCTGATGAATAGAAGATGACCAAGTTTGTATGAATATAATTACCCTCTTTGATCCACAATGTTCCCTCGTTGACCACCAAACTTTGCCCGACCAATCACAGTCTGTGAGTCATCACCCTCGGTGAAAACGCGTTTCAGTTCTTGTGTCCAATCTCCTACTGTCCGAATGTGAACACTGAGGTAATTATCTCCTGGGGCTGAAGTAATAGAAAATGGGTGCCTAGAGAAACAATACAAGGTTAGTTTGGTGCTTGAGCACATCAGCATTACATATAATTGCATATGTATCAAAATTGCTCTCACCATTCAAAAGGGGAGATTTTTGGGCATTGTAGAAATACATATTGCCCACTTTTGTATTTAAATCCATTTGGCTTGGACATAATTAAGCTGAATACATTACCAGGTAGTACAGAAACCTGTGGAGACCAAGAAAAGAAGTTTTGGTTACTGGCTAAACTTCCACTTGGAGTTTGAAGTGTTGAGATGTAAGTTGATGGTTTACCTTCAATATCTTAACTGAATAATGTTCTGATCTACATGTTCTCAAACTGCGCTCTCCTATATAAAGCAGCAATGGAACAGAAATGTACATCCATGTCTGGAACATCAACAATGTATGGTTAGTACATGATCAAGTTAGTTATTATCAGTAGATGATGAATATGGATGAGTGGGTAGACTTACCGATTTGTGATACCACTTGTTGTCTAAGAACAAGAAAGCTCCGTGGATGAGTAGCAGAATGTAGACTAGCGCGAAAAGGTGGTGAGCGTACCAGAATGCGTTAAAACCTGTCAATCTGTTGAAAGGCGCAGGCAATCTCACCAAATTTCTTCTGAAATTGCTAGTTGCAAGTGTAAATGCAATTCCCATCAGAAGCACCATTGAAACTCCAGTCACGCCTTCAATACCAGTTATAAGGTCTTTGTAGGTTGGCTTTATATTGTGGAAATCAGAGGCAATCAAGGCAAATTTTTCTGGAGACGAGTTAACCAGACGGGGAAAGTCACACGCAAGATGATTCCCCACGTGAAGAGTTATTCCAATCAATATGGCCCATGCTATCATCTAATAAAAAGAAAATTGATGTAAGATCCTGATGGCAAATACAAAGTATTACTTAGCTAGCTAGCTAGTTACCTTGTGGAAATTGATGTTGTCATCGAAAGGGACAAGCAACCTTGTTCGTGTAGAGCGGAGCCATGTGAGGGTGTTTCGACAAACGGGTAAGAGAATGAGAGCCATGTTGAACTTTAGGATCTCGGCAGCCCCTTTGGCAGTGCATAAACAATAGCCCATGACTTGGAATGCTGCCCTGTTTCTGTACTGGTAGAATTTCCAGGCAAAGAGGCAAGACATTGCCAAGATCCACAATACTAGGATCCAACACCTTTGCCAATTCTCCAGAAACAGACAGTGGATTGCACTACTTACTCTTCTGCTCATGTTTATGGGGGCAAAGGAGCTCAAGTTTTGACTCCAGCTCACACTAGCTGTGCTCAGGGGTCTGCTGTAGTTCATGTATGTGTCCTTTTGTAACAACAGAGTTTCCAACTGCCATAACTGTCAAATAATAGTTTGTGATCAAAATTGAGTACATTGGTCCAAATTATTAGAATGAAATAATTATTTTGTAGTTACCTCAATAAATCCAAGATTTTCAGGATCAAGTTCTTCCATTATTAATGAAGCATATTCTTCAGCCTGTTCTTTGAGCTTAGACAGCTTGTTTGCTGAAGCACTTAGCATTATAAGCTGAAATCAAACAACCATTATACCCAAGTTATTGAGTGACATCAAATTGTAAGGGGGAATTTTCCCTATCAACCTCAAATCACATCTCATACTGTTGGCAAGAAGATTCGAACTCGAGACATCAAGAGAAATCCAAAACATTTACACTGTTTGACCCAACATGTTTTGGTAATAATTATGATTATCTTAATTGTTAGTCCAAATTCACTAGTAATTTTTATGGCAATCATTCTATTTTTCTTTCAATTACTCAATTTATTTCAAGTATTACTATTTTCATAAACAATTATCTAAACAGTTAAATTGCTTCTTTTAATTAATAATAAATAAATAAAAAGAGCCGAACCACAAAACGGATCAATATGTTTTCCTGATTATGAGCTATTTTCGAGAATATAATTTAATCACTCCCTAAAAATTACTCCAGCAAAATGATCAAAGTCTTACCTCCTGAACTTCCTCCCTTGTGATTCTTCCATCTCCGTTGCTATCCGCCCTGTAAATTACAATAATTAGATGAAGAAAAAAAAAAATCATTCCTAGAAGTTGTAGAGCAAATTTTTCCCAACATCCATCACACTCCCTGTTCTGTATAAACGTAATTGCAACAAACCCAAAAATCTGGCACATTATTACTTTCATCTGAAGGCCTGGCCCATAAAATTCAATTCCCAGGTCCACAAAAAGGTCATATCCAGTCATCACTATATTCACCTTTTATTGATGATCTCTCTACCTCTATCGAAATTCTCGCTCTCTCTCCACCTGAATACAAGCTACCAATTCCTGACGTGATAGCCCCTTTTGCTGACTATAGTCCCAGCAGAATCACAGCTTTTTTTCTTTACCCTAAAAGGAAAAAGGAGAGAAAATAGAGAGCAGTAACAATAACATACATGTCAAAGAAGATTTGAAGACGCGCGTCAAAACTCTGATCCGAAATCTGAGACCAAAAATCATGAAGCTCCTCTCTCGTTATCTTCCCTATCTTCTGCCTCCGCCTACGAGCCAATGCATCAAATATCCCCACCGCAAACTCCTTTGAATCCACCATTCCTACCAATTCATTAATTAACTAATTAATTTCACATCCAATTTTGAACTCCATAATTAACTAATAACCACTATAATGATTATCCAATTTTCTATGTAAATCTTTTCCTATTTCGTCCATTTTCTCGCCAACCAGACAGACTGAATTTACAAGTAACAATAATAATAATGATGATGATGAAGAAGCTGTAGCATTGCAATTGATCGTCACCTATGCACTCAGCAAAATCTTCTCTGGCAAGCAATCCGTCCTTGGCGAGTTTCTCAAACCGCGACTCCACTTTCCTCCACAGCTTCTCCGCCGCGTCCGACGTCTTGCTGATGAACCTCAGCCCTTTCAGCGCCCGCTGAGCGCTCGACGTGCTCCGCTGCAGCATCGCTTTGATCTTCCGCGCGTCCCGATCGGTGATCTTCCGGCCGTCCTCCACGTCCGACACCGCCGTCCGCGAGGATTTCGTCCTGGACCACCCGAATTTGTGGCGTATCCTGGAGGCGGCCGACAAGCTCCTCCCTAAAATCCCGGCCGGAGTACTTGGAGGGGCGTCGTGCTCCGCCGGATTGACGCTGCAGACCACAATGGCGTCGTCCTCAAGCTCGAGAGTAACTTCGACTAACTCCTGATTGTTTTGCCTGAGGTCGTTGAGGAAAACGGGCAGCATTGCGCCGCCGACGCCGTAGTCGCTGCATCGCGAGTAGTCGTCGAGGTCGTCCTGGAGCTCGAAGGTGCGGCTGTAATTGGATCGCTTGGAGCTGGTGCTGTTTCTCCCAAAGGAAGAAGAAGACCTCATTGGAGTTGAAGCAGAAGCGGAGCTAATGAAGAAAGCATTGGCGAGCATTACTAAGAATGTACGAGTGTTTGTTCATCTGAAAATGAAATTGCAGAGAGAGAGGAGGAGGAGTACCTGGCTTGGGTCGCACGCTTTGAGCTTAATCGGTCCAAACAACAAGACAGACACCTCTCAACCGACCTCCCAACACGATTTCAACGCTTTTCTGCCTTAATCGTGCCCTTCCCTTCCTTATTACTATTAGTTGTTGAGATCCATTTTTATATCTCTTTATTATTATTTCTATTCTCTCTAACTAGCTATAATACAATACCTTTGACAATTTAATTATAGAAATATAAATATCAATTGTAGACTCTCGTAAAACTATACATTTGAACCTTTCTCCTCCGTAAAACAATTTCCAGCAAAGATTAACCGCGATGATTTGGCCACGTAGTCTGGGATCTAACAAGTTCTGATCTGATGATATGTTTTCGTCAAAAGAGATAGTGAGGGATGTTACTTTCTTTTTTTATCATAAAATGGTACGGAAATAATGTAAAGGAGTGAATATTGTGCATATATATGGCTGGAGTGGAATTGGAAGTACTAATAAATATATATGCTGCGAAAAAGAAGAGTAGCTAGGTGTTTGTGACGTGAGATAGCTAGGCTATTTACATTTGTTGGATTTGTACTGTTGTAGATTAATGGTAGTACCTAGTACGTGTTGTTTTGTTTGTGTACCAAAAATTGCTTGCATTTTCAGGCGACTAATGCTTTCAGCAACAGTACAATATTACTTTGTATTTATGTCAAGTCATTAATTATTCATAGTATGTTGAAGCTGATTGCAATGGGTAATTATATACATAGCCAACTAGTCTACACAAAAAAATTATAGCATATATATAATTATAAATATAGTAAATTAAGTTTTGAATAAATAATATATTCGATCGAGTTGTTGAGCTGCAAGGTCGTGTCGTCCACTCTGCACAATTAATCCGAGCAGCAGCCGCCCTTATATGGCGAAGCTTCCACTGTTGATAATATAGCCAATTCTAGCTAGCTAGGTTGGTGGTGGTTTCTTCACAGCCATGTGTATATATATATATATATATATATATATATGTATATATGTATACTTACCTTCAAATCATGTATCAAAGATCTTCCCAATACAATATTCTATACGTACTATGTCTTTCTTTTTCATTGCAAACAGCGAAACTATGCTTCTATTTATGTGTTTGGTGAGACTAACTAAGCCGTTGGATGAGTACTTTCTGGGAAAGTTTTGACCTAATAATACATATATCATCATTCATCAAAACCAACCTTTCATTCTCTCATTTCCACTATTTCAGACAACAAGAAAAAGCGACACTATTTACCCTGACAATTTCTTCTTTACGTGCCTAAATGTCGTCATGGAAATTGAGAAGTATCCAATATAATTTACATAGTGGTCAAATAATCAAATTCTTATTATTATAACCACTCAATCAATATCAAAATATGGGTTGTGTTTAGAAATTTTGTTTAAACAAGTATGTTCTATCAATTAAACTGCAGGACAACAAATTCGAAATTGAATTTAGGTAACCAAAATCAATGCAATCCGAGAGACCTGACAATGATACAAATGGCCTAATTAGACTATGAGCTACCTGATTCGCAGACCTCCAACAAAAATTCTAAAGTAAAAAAAATGTGAAACAAAAAATTGTCCCTAATAATTAGACCCAATGTGCTATACGACAAGAGGTAACTCTCCCCTTTTAACTCAAAGCTACAGCTCACCCAACCCAATGAGATTTGAACCCACAACTTCCGTAGATGCGTGTTTTACAATTGAGTCATCCCCTAAGGGACTCCAGCCTGAATTTTAGTAATTCAGTCATATATGAAATATCAATAATTTCTCTTTATTTTTCCTCAAAATGAAAAAAAAATACATTTTTTTGGGTACAGATGGAGGATAACTTCTTAATAGTAAAAATGTGTCTTAATACAGTAGTATAGTCTTCCTTAATTCATGTAGTTAAAAAGAAAAATCATGTTGAATTTCCAAAAATTATTCAACCGCTATATATAGATGTGTCCTGGTTTTGGTCATAACCATAAAATGAAACATGAGTAGCCGATGGAGGTGTTGTTAATTAGCGCACTACACGGCTGCAGTATTCAAATTGTGAATGAAAATTGAAATTGCAACTAATGAGTTTCTAGAAACACAAACATTAATCCTGTGCTTGTCCTGTTCCTGTATTGCCTTCCTTGTCTGTGGTTGGATTTATTAGTAATTATGATGTCAAGGTAGCGTATATTTGTTGCCCAACTCATTATAATTATAATTATAATCCTAATTAATCAATTACCAGACTTAATTATGTATATATGTTGTGGACTGGTGACTTTCAATTAAGCTTCAAAGCTTGAAGCTTGAATGATCAAATAGAATGAGGCCCTCCAGCTCAAGTCCATCTTTCTAGAATCAGTAGTATCTTCTGAAACCGATTGTTCACCCACTTTTTGAGCTGCATCTTTCTAGAAGGTCTACGAATGCCATACATATATATCTTCTGCAATTTCTATTTGCTCTGCATTTTTTTTAGTACTATATTTTTATTCTTTTATACCCTCATGTTCTATGTTATATATATTTTACTTCCATAAGGAATGGCATCATACACTATGATGTAAATCTTCCACGTTTTGACCTCTTAACTAATAATAACAATTTAGAATTTTTCACCTTCGGTTAACAAGTTTATTGAAATTTAACATACACTGAATGAACGAGTACTATCAAAAAATGGAACCTAATTAAGTGCAGAACTCAATCATGCAACGTGAGTCGCCGGAGTATCAATCGTCGAAGCGCCGGTCAAGGGAAGGACAATACTCTTTCTTTTTCAACAGTCTTTGTGGGCTCTCTTCCTCCTTCGATGACTCCGTCTTGGCTGCGTAATATTTGTTCTAGGCAAGCCGAAGTTCTCCGATGTTACGTACCAAGAAACGTGAACTCGAAGGGTCTTAAATATGGTTTTGTCACGCTTGCCAATGCAGCCGAGGCCACCAGGTTGATCAACATTTTCATCGGGGTTCATCTTCTTCGTCACAAGTTGATTGTTACTTTGGCTAGATCTAATCGGTTCCCACATACAAGTTCTTCCCGACTTAAATCACCTGCTCACAAGGATCGTTTGGCATCGGTCGAGCTTGTTAATCAGAATCTTTGTTCAGACACCTCTAGCTCTTCTTTGACTAATGCGCTTAGATGGAGCGTTTTAGCTATCTCGCGTGGGAATATAATTGCTTCTGATCTTAAGTCACGATTTCTTTCAGAGGGTGTTCTTGACGTCTCCGTCCATTCGATATGTCCCAGGGCTTTCATTCTTTCGTTCGCAGATGAGATTACTATGTTGTCTATGAAGGAATCAGGTTGGAGCTGGTTATCTCAGTGGTTTGTTTCTTTCGATTGTTGGGATGATTTCAAGCTTCAAAGGGGTAGGTTCTGTTGGGTATCCTTGCGAGGTATTCTGTTTCATGCATGGAACCGTGAAACTCTTGTCAGTATCTCAAAGCTTTTTGGGAGTTTAGTTGCTATTCATCCAGGTTTTCAACATTTTGATCGTCTTGATCAAGTGCAGGTTCTCATTCATACTAAGCAATTCACTTCTATTTCATCGGAATTATCGGTTAATATTGACGGGCATTTCTTTCTCGTCAGGTCCGACGAACTGGACGGGACTGCTCTTTTGTCATTCCCTTTGACTTCTTGGCACTTTGAGGACGACGCCTCGTTGGACTCCTCGTCTGACTCACGCTTTGACAATTCGGTGCGTGAGGATTTTGTTGAGGAAGTTGGGGAACTCAATCATGAGGAAGTTGCGGTTGAGGAGGGTCATTCCGGTGATAAATTGGCCGGAGACATTCCACTGGTGCTTGCCGGTGTTGTTGCCGATTTATCGGCTGGTGCGCCCGATCTGGATCCCCCAAATTCGGGATTGCATAAAAATAATTTGAATATTACATCGACTCCTTTGAATAGATCTCCTAGATTGTTGGAGTTAGACTCCTTTCCTAAACATGTCTCTTTTCAAGCTTCACAGAATCCCAAAATTGCTGGAATAGATTCTGGTGTGCCCTCTTGTGTGGAGTCTAGTACCGACCCTGTCGTTCCCGCCCGTGTTTCTCGGCTTGCCAAGCTTCCTTGTTCCACTGAGTCTACAACTTCTGCAAATTCGTTATCGCGTTCTATTCGATTCGCTCGACCGCCTTCTGTGGTGCATGGGAAGCCATTGTTTGTTCCGAAACGTATACTCGTTAAGCCACCAGCAGCCACAATCTCGGATGCTGAACTACCATCCATTGATCGGGTTTCTTCTCCAACCAAGTCGGCAAATCTTTTATGGGACTTTTGTCAGCAAATGGGTGTACGAGCGAGAGGTTCTGAAGAGGAAGTTTTAGAACATTTGTGCGGCATTGAAGCTGCTACCTCTCGCCACTAATTTTCTTGTTTTATCAATCTCGCTATGGTTCTTCTCTCTTGGACCATGCGAGGTTGTGGGGCGTTGTACAAGCGCCATCGTTTTTGTTCGCTTATCTCCGACCTTAAGCAGAGCGTGGTTTCATTTAAGAGAGAGCACTTTGCAAACTTTTTCTGATCTTGATCGTCGGAGCTGCTTGCCAATTTTTGGTCTGAAGTGTTTCGATGGTGGTCGGTGTTCTCAGTTTTGTCATCTGCTTTATTTCATTTCTAGCTGGTTGGGACTTAATCTTGTTAACCGGGAAGACTATCGACCAGTGGTGGTGGGCGGTGGCTTCGATTTCCCAGTGGCTTTTTATGGTTGCCTTAAAATAGTTTGATTTATGCAGACGTTTGGCCAACATTGGAGGAGGTAGTGTTGCGCATCGAATCATTTTCCTTTTCCATCCTCTCGGCATCTGACATGCTCACTGGTTCTGTTTAATGGTGCTCTCATTTGCTGGATTTTCTTAGTTGATGTATCAGTTCCAATTTTTGCTTTCCTTGGTTTCCTGCTACTTATTTGTTGTTGTGTTGGGTTTTTGTTTTTTTTGGACATTTTTTCCTTTGCCCAGTTTGGGCTTTTTGTACCTCTTTTTCCTTCGGGAAGCTTAATAAAGGGCACCGCTTGCTGATAAAAAAAAAATTTAGAATCAAAAATGACATTTATTCTACGATATGTTATGTATGCTATGAATCATCACAATATGGGCTTTCTGTTTCGGGGTCCAGCAATTGTTACGATCTAGTGGGCTTTGCTTTTTAGGTCTCAGGAAACGGATTCGAATGCTTGGGACGTACGTCTCAATTGCACAGTTCTTTTTCCTCGTCAGATCTGGAAATGGTGTTTCTGGTCGAGCCTGCAAAACGAACGAACCAAAGAAGGATGAGACCCGGGATGATTTCAGGACACCGCCTCAGGCGTGAGGATAAGAATCTCGCCGAAAAGCACCGAAGGAAGCTAACGAGCTTTAGAGAGATAGAGAGTCTCGATTCAGTGAATCACAAGAATGGAATTCAATCCCTTTCTCTTACCATGAGAAGGGTATTTATAGACCTTGCTAGAGGTGTACACGCGTCAATGTCTGACAGACTTGTACTATGGGGGACCACAAGGTGGGCCCTGGTTGGGGACCAAGTTTCCTCTCCCCAAGTTTCTTGTCCCTAAGATTCTGTTCCCATGAATCTTATACCCAACTTTCTATCTCGAGGGTTCTGTCCCGAGCTCATATCGATCATGGGGGCGCAACCCAACATGATCCTGATTTTGCTTGCTCGGGCTCCCAGGTTCAGGCCTAGGGGGAGAAACTCCGAGGATGAAGATGATCGGTTCCAGGGTTGTGGGGGCGGGAGATTTATGTCTTCTCTGGGGATGAGCACGTGATCTGGTTGTTCTAGGAGCTGGGGGTCCCGGGAATCGTCTTTGGGCCAGATCATCGGGCCTCATTATTAGGCTCGTCTTTATGGGCTTTTGGGAGCAAAGTTTGGCTTTGGGGCTGGTGAGCCAGCCCCAACTCGTGGCTCAAGCTGCATCATGCATGATTTACGTGGCATTCTAGTGTCACGTGTCGAGTTCTGGTTCGTTCTTGAATTTATGAATTTTTGGGTAGCATCAGTTGCCCCCAACTCCGAGTAATGGTGATTTATTGGCATTGCTCGGAGTGAGGTGTTGATTCATCTGGGAGAGTCTCTGACATTGTCTTGCCCTTGAACACGGGGGTGAACCTTGCTTTGGGGAACGCTCTCCGGAATGTGGTATGGGGGGTCACGTGGTTGTCCCCCAGAATTTAGGCTAGGTCACGTGACAAAGGCTCAAGTGGTTGGCAGGACAAGTCACGTGACTGATTTCCAGGAGTGCCACGGAGGTCACGTGATCGACCTCAGAGCCTGGGCTTAGTTGAAGTCACATGGGCGATCGTCAAGAGCATAGATGAGGTCACGCCACCGTTAACGGTCAGACTGTTCACCTTCTAACCGTTTGACTTGTTTTGAATTTTGAAAACTTTGAGTTTCGTTGACTTTGACTTCATGCGTTGTCGTTTCATGGGAAATGGGTAAGGCGCACCGTACGACGCGGAGCATGGGATCATAACCTTCTCTCAGACCTTTGATCTTCTTGTCCTCCATTGGTATGCTCGCTCTATAAATCCTCTTCCACTCTTCATTTTTCCTTCTGAGAATTTCATCGAGAGTGAGAGAGAATAGAGCCCTGTGATCGTTGTCGTTGTCGTGATTGAGCGAGAAAGAACATAGTCCTTGCTCGTCTTCTTCGCCTTCTCCACTGTGTGGTGAGCTTCTTTCTCTTTCCTTTACTTTTTGTTGATGTTTTCTTGTTTAAATACGCTCCATTCTATTTTATTTGAGTCGATTTTACTTTTCTTCTTCTTGCATTTTGACTTTCGAGTCTGATAGTGTTAGGTTTTCTCGCCGGAAAGTTTGAACACTTTTGGCGGGAAAAATTTTCGGCGAGAATAGGGTCGCCTGAGGTTGAGACTTCTTCTTGTTAGCCTTCAGGGTCTTCATCGGTGTGGTCGTCGTTGATAGGGGAGACATTTTCATGCTTGGGTGTTCCTTGGAAGCTTCGTCCATGGCTTCTAGGGTTTCGCGTGGGAAGCCATCCTTTCCATGGTTTTTGGGTTTTTGAAGAACCTCTTATGCGTGGAGACTCTTTGGCCTGAGATTGAGCCCTTGCCCTTTGTCTTCTATCTATTTTTCGAGTCAAACCCTCGTTTAGGGTTTTTAGGGTTTTTGGCTAGAAATTTTTGTTTGGAGAGTTCTTGACCTTTCACGAGTTCTTCTAAGCTAAGGCAGTTGGGTCTCCTAACTAGGGTCTTCATCTTCCTTTCTTTTTTCTAATGATGTGTCTTGGTCTTGTTTTCTAACCACTTCTATTTTGGGTTTTGTTGGTGCAGATTCCTTGTGGGTCCTCAAGACTTACTCCAATCTTTCTTTTTTCTTTCAAGGCTGCTTACCTTGAGTATTCATGTCTCGCGCTGTCTTTTTATGTGATTTCTTCTCGAGAAGACATCACTATTGCATTCCACATTGGCTTTTGGTTTTGCCGGTTGGAGGTGTACATATATGTGGGTTATGCTACAGGTGGCAGGTTTGGGTTCATGGTTAGTTGGGAATAGAATGGTAGATAAGTTGTATTTTTTGTAGAGATTTCATGGTGTAAATTTTGTATCTTTTTGTATACTCCTGTTGAAATCGGATTGTTCCCACTTTCTTTAAAATGAAATTCTGTTTATTTCTCTTTCTTGAATGAGTTTGTATCTGCTTCTTGGTGAATGAAAAACTGCTTATTTCTTTTCCTTGATGAGCTTGCCTTTGTGTTATTTTCTAAAATTTACTTTACTTTATGTTGTGGAACGCTTGCCCCAGGACCTTGATGACTAGGTAGTCCTGCTCAGAGGATCTCCTTGGTCAAGGTTCTAGCAAGCCTCTGTCTTCTTGGGAATCTTCGTCTGGGTCTTAGATCCTTACCCAAGGACCCTTTGTTTGCTAATTTTGCTGACCCTCCCTTGGGGACTAGTCTCGGGACCCCTTGTCCCCCAAGGCTTCAGCTTGGCCCTGGGTGTTCTCGGGAAGTGGCCCTCTTGTTCTTGCTTTTATTAATTAACTCCCTTGCACTATTATTCTTACTTGTGTTGAATTGATATGTCGCTTGTAGGTATTGTTCTTATGAGGATATGGTTGAACATGAGTTGGGGAATGTCCTCTAGCTCCATGCCCCAGAAGCAATTTGCCCATGCTTCTCGCGATATCGAGTCTGCTCATGCTTCTCGCGCTCCCAGGTTCGTTCCCACTTCTCGCATTTCCAGATCTACCCCGGTTCCACCTTCCCCGGCTTCTTCTACTTCGGTTCGTCCTGCCCCCTTGTCTGCCATTGCCACCGAAACCGCCTTAAGGGGTTATCGTCCTCAAAAGGTCAAGCCTTCTACATCTGAGAATGGGAAGTTTGTTGCGCTCGCAAAGGACAAGAGGTCAGAGCTTCCTTTGTCTAGCATAGGTGCAGTAGTAATAGGGGGACGCCAGCCCTCGAGGAGCCGTTCGACCCTTCGAAGCGAAGCGTCATCCGTGCTGAGACCCCTGTCGTCTTACCGGAGATCAATGAGGTCCGTTTTGATGCAGCCACAATGCTCGTCAGAAAGGAGGAGCTTAATTCTATGGGCGGGGGGTTCTATCGCCACCCCAGGATTAACTACTCCATTCCTAACGAGGTTGCGCATCTTGTCGGCTCGGCGACGAAGACCACTCCTTCAACCCAAATCAACCAGAACATGCTGATCAAATTGTTCATGGATCTGGGGTTGATAGGAACAGTTTTAGGGGGCGGGTCCCCAAGACTTCTGATGACAAGCCCTATCCCGATGAGATGGTGGTGTACTGGTACCATTTTTGAGAAAGAGCTCACCCTTCCTATGGACCCGTTTTTAGAGGACGTCGTGACCTATACGGAGACGAACTTTGAGAAGCTGAACCTGGATGATCTCTGGAAGATGTTCGTTTTCGCCACCATCTGTAGGCTCTTGGGAAGGGAGCCCTTCGTGGCAGTTATGCTCTAGCTCTTTACCGTCTATAATAGGAATGGCCTACTCTATCAAGTTCCTTCTCCGGGAAGACATTCAGTGTTACTCGAGGGCCCACCAGTTGGGCTTTCCCACATTAAGCCCATTGTCCTCCTTATACTCCTAACCGAAGGAACATACTCTAGAAGATCCAAGGGACGATCCCCCACATTATATTTGCGAAGGATTGCCAAGACTGGGTGTGCCTCATGGCGGAGAAGTACATCAAAGGTAACCTCAATTTTCTTTGTAAAATTCTTTTTTTTTAATCAATTTATTTTCCTTCCTTGCAACAGATTCTTTGTTTCTACCTTCCTGAACCGAGAAAGGGTGTCGTGATTACAATGAGCTCAAAGCTGAAGAAGGGAGGAATCAATTGAGGAGGCTTGACATTATTCACGAGATTCCTATGGAGGATGCGCCTCTTCCTCCGAAGCCGACGGGGAGGAAGCCTAACAAGAGGGGTGGGGAGGCTTCCATGAATACTCACGAGAGCTGCCAGTTTATTTGGCGCCGGGGGGACTTTTGTTGGGTAGATTGGGGAGCCGATTTGGACTTTAATTGGCGTGACCACATTACTCGATCCAGACCAACTCGGTGCAACTGCATATCCTCTGGCTTCTGTAAGGATATGCTTTATCTTCTTAGTAGGGGCTGGGGGGGCATCATGGGAAGTCCCTTTAGCCTTGTTTCAAATCCCCACACCCCTTTTATCATTGGAGTATTGGCAGACGAATGGCTCTTCTGCCTTATTGCGCACGACGAAGGGTACTTCTTCGGGGATGGTAGGCTTTAGGGCGATGCCACCCTTTCGCATGGTGGCTTTGACGTCATGGGAGGGGTAGATCACAGCTGCCCCTTTGTTCTTATTATTGACCTTATTCACCAGGTGATCCCGCACCTTTCTTGGGCTAGCTCGGAGGACAACAACTCTGTGGTCAGTGAGGAAGTTTACTCTCTGATGATTCTCGCTCGGACCATTTCAAATTCGTCGATAAGAGGGCGACCAGAGATGACATTATGGTCCAAAAGTATGTCGATCACCATGAACTCGTACGGGCAAGTCTTATTCTTCGGGGATAGGCCCATGGTGAAAGAGAGAGTGATAGTCCCTTTGACCGTGGTGACAACATGATTGAAGCCCATAAGGACTCTCTTGAACTCATTCAGAATGTTGGGCTTCAGTCCCAGCTTGAGTATGGCGTACCAATAGAGGATGTTTATTTCACTGTCGTTGTCAATAAACACCCTCTCTATGTTCTGTCCCGCGATCGCGGCCTTGATGATCAGAGGCTCTTTCCTCATCTTCTTAGGGGCAGTTCTTCCTGCCAGAAGAAGATTGTTGTATATTTGATCTCCTAGGGGGCTGGGGAGAGGCTCGAGATGGTGTCTTCCATTCTCCTCAAGGCGTAGATCTTTGCCTTAATATAGCAGATAGAGACTTGATCTTGGGGGGTTCTCCTCTCCGTGATTATATCGATGGTCCGCGTATTATCTAAGTAGCGGTCCACTCTGTTCACATACCGGGAGCCTCTGGCCTGGTCGTTTCCCCTTCTCCCCCTCTTCTGCCATCGGCCTACATCGTCGAGGAATTGATCTATCTTCTCGATGGGGAGAAGTTTGCCGATGGTGTTGATAAGGACAAAACAGTTATTGATGTCGTGGCCATGGCACATGTTGAGGGTGCAGAAGTCATTTGGGCGGTTGCCCCAGATTCTCCCCTTAAATTTCTTCAGGGAAACGATGTCCCCCGTTGCCACCAGGTGTTTAAACACCTTTTGATGAGTGATGTTAAGGGGAACGCGGTTCTTCACCGCAGATACTTTGCGGGGAGCAAAGAGAGGGAGGTCTGTGTGGGGAGGGACATATGTTTGGTCTTGAGGCACGAGGCCTGCACTTGATTCTTTCTCCGGTGGTTGTTGTTATAGATCTCTCTCTTGGACTGGATGGTTGTCGAGGTGGATTTGCTGATTTGCTTCAGCATACTCTCCGCCCCGATATGCCTATGGGCAATGGCCATCATCTCCTCCCAGGTCTTTGGAGGGGTGTTCACGAAAGCGACGTGGAGGTTTTCTAACTTGACCCCCGCATGAAACAAAGTCATGATGGTTTCAGTTATGGGGTATATGCAATCATTTATTGCCTTTTTGAACCTCTCCACGTAGGTTGCTAGGCTCTCATTGTCCCCCTGTCGGATGCTCAATCATTTATGGGTTTTCGACATAAAGATTTGGACAGAGGAGATAAAGCGGTCCAGGAACTTCTCCGAGAAGGTTATCCGAGAGGTGATGACTTCGTTTCTTAGCCCCCGGTACCAAGACTGGGTCGGGCCTGTAAAAGTGGAAGCAAATACGCGGCAGAATGCAGTGTCGCAGTTTGTTTGTTGGGCCATTGTCAGCTCATAGGTTTTTACGTGGTCGAGGGCCCTGGTGGACCCATCGTACCTCAATTCTTTCAAAGGGATGCAGACACGCGAGTCTGGGGGCACTGCTCGGAGCGCCAAGCTAATGGGATCGCTTGCGGATGCAGGCGCTGGACTGGCAGCATCGCCGACGCAGGAGGCAAACTGTTATCGGAAGAGCTGCATCTCAGCTTGTATTTGTTTGAGGGCGGGGGTCATTGACCTGAGCCTCATGTGCTAGAGTTGGAGGTGGAGGTGGAGGAGGAGGAGGAGGAAATGCGATATCTACCATGCGCGGGTGAGTAGAGGTTTCCCTTGCCCTCCTTTATCTTGGAGACTCCATGGTGGCAGCGCCGGTGTATGAGGACGTGCTTCGGTGGCTTGGGTTGATACGGGATCCTGCCACATCAAATTCCATGCATCCTTCTTCTCGGGAGGCGCAGCTCCTCCTCCCTTTCCCCCTCGGCCTGGCGAGGGGCTTGGTTGTGAGTTCGTCGAGTCGGATCGGGGTGGACATGGGTGAATGGGACGCCTTGGGAGCCGAGGCGAGTATGGATGTTCCCTCGCTCTCAAGGGGTCTGGTGGTCATTGCGCACTCCAGTATCTCAGTGCTCACGATGAACCCGTTGCGTCTACCCGTCACGGGGTGGGGTCATCTGCTTCCTCGTCTCCCGGGGCACGCCTAAGGTAGGAGGAGAAACTCTGGCTGTTGGGGCCGCGGGTGCAGCGGGGGCTGGCACCCTTTGAGCAATTACTGCTCTCATCAGAGCCGTCATTTGGGCAACAAAGTTTCCCATGATGACATTCATCCCCTCGGCGATAGGATCCATAGGCACGGGGACCAGATCGTTCGAGAGGTCTTGAGGTGGAGACGAAGTCGGGGGGCTCAGGCCCATCTGCTCCTTGGACCGAGAGTGGGTTCGTGCAGCCCAAGATGAGTTGATGTTGTCCCTCATGTCTGGGATTCGCCTGATCTCCACTTGGACTTTCTCAAGGGTGTTGGTTTCTAGCCCCGTGACAGGGTCGACTCGGCCTTTAAGTCTGATCTGAGCGGAGGTCTGATATGTGGTTGGAATGGCAGCGGAAAGGGCGTCATCTCCTAGGTTGGTTGTCGTGCGACTGTTCATTGATTCCAACGTCAATGTTTTACTCTTTTGTCATTCAAAGATTGGGTAACGTGGTTTCCAAACGTTCTCAGCAGTGAAACCAATCTGATGCGCCCTTATTTTCCAAAAGTCAAAACGCATAGGAAGTGCGTCGTTTGAATCTTGGGTTTCACAGTATGGGCTTTCTGTTTCGGGGTCCAGCGATTGTTAAGATCCAGTGGGCTTTGCTTTTTGGGTCTCAGGAAAAGGATTCGGATTCTTGGGACGCACATCTCAGTTGCACACTTCTTCTTCCTCCTCGGATATGGAAATGGTGTTTCTGGTTGAGCCTGCAAAATGAACGGACCAAAGAACAATAAGACCCGGGATGATTCCGGGTCACCGCCTCAGGCGTGAGAATAAAAATCTCGCCGGAAAGCACCGAAGGATGCTAATGAGCTTTAAAGAGAGGAAGTTTAGAGAGAGAGAGTCTCGGTTCAGTGAATTGCGAGAATGGAATTTGATCCTTTTCTCTTAACATGAGGAAGGTAATTATAGACCTTACTAGAGATGTACACGCGTCAATGTCTGGCAGACTTGTACTATGGGGGACCACAAGGTGGGCCCTGGTTGGGGGACAAGTTTCATCTCCTCAAGTTTCTTGTCCCCAAGATTTTGTTCCCATGAATCTTATCCTTGACTTCCTATCACGAGGTTCCCTGTCCCGAGCTCATATCGATTATAGGGGCGCGACCCAGCATGATCCTGATTTTGCTTGTTCGGGCTCCCAGGTTCAGGCCTGGGGGAAGAAACTCTGAGTATGAAGATGATTGGTTCCAGAGTTGTGGGGGCGGGAGTGCTATGTTCTCTCTGGGGATGAGCACGTGATCTGGTCATTCTGGGAGCTGGGGTTCCCGAAAATCGTCTTTGGGCCAGATCATCGGGCCTCATTATTAGGCTTGTCTTTATGGGCTTTCGGGAGCAAAGTTAGGCTTTGGGGGTGGTGAGTCGGCCCCAACTCGTGGCTTGAGGTACGTCATGCCTGATTGACTTGGCACTCAGGTGCCACGTGTCAAACTCTGGTTCGTTCTTGGATTTATGAATTTTTGGGTAGCATCACCTTGTATTTTTTTATTTTGTTTTCTTGTAATTTAGGGATACCCTATAGTTTCACATGTCATTCAATGTTTTCACCATCAGTTAAATGTCAAAAAGATCAAAATACCCTTTTATTTTTGTTTTTTATTTATTTTTAATTTAAATAATAATAATAATTAATATATATATATAAACAAATCTCATAATTATCTTCCTCATATCTTCAAACCCTCTCTCTAGAGATTTACCGCTGCCGAACTCGGCCTCCACCAGCTCCATCACGCTCGGCCTCATCTTCGCTCTCGTCGATCTACCATCTCCAGCTCTGCCTCGTTCTGCCGCCTTGATGAGTGATTTTAAGGACCACTTTTACATGCCTAAATTATTCACTTTTCGCTAGTTTCACCCTCATTTTCACCTCATTTGGGTAGTGATTCTAGTTTGTTTTATATGAAATTGCACTTGTTGTTCTTCTCGGGGCCTTGAGTGAACATTTATAGTTTTTTGCTCAAAAATGTGTTATTTCCGGCTTAAAAGCTCATTTATGTTCAAATAATTTTTGTGTTAGCTTTTGGTGTTTAATTTAGGTCAGGCAAGGATATGTGGACATGGAGGGGAGCTAACAGAGTCAAGAAATCATGATATTGGCACCTCGATCGGTGGACTATGCCGCGGCACAATGCCCCGTGTCGCGGCACACTAAGAACCTGACATGAATAACTTCTCAAAATTCAAATAGAGTTTGATTATTTATTGTTGGTGTGGTTGTTAGGTGGAGATTAGCCCAAGAAGTCAAAAGGAGAATTCAAAAGAGGCATAATTAACAAGAAGATTGGCACAAAAAGGAAAAAGATGATATGCTGAAAATTCA
>JAYMTK010000336.1:0-24100 GCA_036897405.1 Pelargonium myrrhifolium
TATTACCCACACTAAACATTTTCATTAAATATACTAAATACATGTGAAAATACATGTATAAAGGATACATGTGTCAATCCTCCTCCTAGAAATTTACTATACAAATATTACAGATTCTAGCTTAAAGTTCCATTTTTCGATAATGAGCTCATTTTCTACTTAAACACATTTAAATTTGTAATCAATTAATTCTTAATCTAAAATCATAACTTAACTATCAATATATGCGTCCAACTGTCGTTAAAAAATATAGGTTTAGAAGCATGTTAGTTTCCAACATTTTGTGTCTCACTAGCTACCTCATAAAATTGACAAATCGGAGTTCAATGCGATCGATTTTTCAAGTTTGGATTGGTAATACCTAATTTATTCACATATGTGTCCATTATCTTCCATATTTTTATTCCTACACCAAGTTGTTATAGAAATTTACTACCTATATTATATGCACTAAAAATTTCTTTTCTATTATATTGAGTTTGTTTTCCAAATATAGACATGTCAAAATGTATCAGAACTCATTGATTCTTAAGCCAAAATCAATGACCGATCAAATATGTGTCAATTATCTCCCATACATGTCCAATGTATCAAAACTCAGTGTATTCTTAAGCCAAAATCAATAACCGGTCGAATATGTGTCAATTATCTTCCATATTTTTATTTCTACACCATGTTGTTATAGAAATTTACTACCTATATTTAGGTACTAAAACATTATTGACCGGTCAAATATCAATACATTGATACATTTTTTGCATCCGTGACAAGACTTAAATTTGAAAGGTTGAGATCTCTAAGACCTATATATTAAATTTCAGGTCAATTTTACGAATTTAAATTGAAAAGACTTAACTCGAACTTGACTAAAAAAGAAAGTGAACGACGAGTTAGTTTTGTGCGTAAAATTGTAATTTACTCGACTTGATCTAGTTATGCAATCAAAACTCGCACTAAAACTATATTCGATCTCAAATGGCCGCGAATTCAAATCCAAATCACTGAGGTCGGCTTCATAGAAGTGAGCTAAAGAACAAAAGAAGTGGCACGAGGTAGGCAGCAAAACTACGAAGCAACCAAGCAGTAGCACACCGTGCACTAACAAACCAAGCAACTCTCATCAATACCCCATTATTTTACACACGCCCGTGGGTCCCAAACCCCACTCAAACACACCACCTTCTCCTCCCTATAAAGCCACACTCTCACTTCCATAAACCACCACCACTTCACTCCAACCTACCAAGATCATCCGCTTATCAGATTAATTGGTTTTGATTCCCCTCAGACATCTCAGATTCAAGTCTCATCAGAACTGTCAGTGTCTGAGAAAAAACAAAACAAAACCTAGCAAACAACTCATCTTCACCACCGTCGACGGCCAATATGGGAAACGCCGACTACGTGTACCCGTCGGAAGCCGGAAACGTGGAGATGTGTGCGCACCGGGTGGCGATTCCGGCGGCGCAGCCATTTGTGAAGACGCTGAAGAACTCTATAAAGGAGACTTTTTTTCCCGACGACCCTTTACGGCAGTTCAAGAACCAGCCAGCTTCAAGAAAGCTGGTTCTTGGGTTTCAGTACTTTCTTCCGATCCTCCAGTGGGCTCCGAGCTACACTCTTCAGTTCTTTAAAGCCGACTTCATCGCCGGAATCACCATTGCCAGTCTTGCAATTCCTCAGGGGATCAGCTATGCCAAGCTTGCCAACCTTCCTCCGATTCTTGGCCTATGTAAGTCATTTATACATTTTATTAGATGTTTAGACCAACATTAAAACGTGTTTATGCACTCGTTTTTTTTTTCATTTTTATTCGTCACTTAGTTCCACCTATGATCATGGCCATTCCAACATTTTTGGTCATGTGGTGAAAATAAATATTTTGATTCTATAATCAAGTTTTTCTCACCAGCTCTAAATTCTTGACAACGACTTGTTCTGTCAGCATTTTTTGTGCACTTGTTTTTTTCGATTATTCTTCTGATTCTTTTGTTGATTCATTTCTCATTAAAAGTCTTAAAATTGAAAGAAATTCTAGTTCTAATATGTGTAGTTGCATAAATTACCTGTGCCTTGTTGACAATCGTCATAGTATGATATTCCGGATGGTTAATCGTTTAATTTGTTTGGATGATATATATGTAGATTCGAGTTTTATACCGCCTTTGGTGTATGCGATGATGGGGAGCTCCAAGGACTTGGCCGTGGGAACGGTGGCTGTCGCATCGCTCTTGACGGCGTCGATGATAGGAGCTGAGGTCAATGCTAATGAGAATCCACAACTTTTTATGCACCTTGCTTTCACAGCTACTTTCTTCGCCGGAGTCCTTCAAGCTTCTCTTGGCTTGTTAAGGTCGGTACATTCTATTTTTCAAATTTTATACAAAATGACGTGACATACGTAACAAATAATATATTACAAAATATATATCTATATTTCATTATTTTAATTCCTTTATATGTGTAATTCAGATTCGATCTTGAGGTGAAATATATAAAATAATTGCATGCAGGTTAGGGTTCATAGTGGATTTTCTATCACATGCAGCCATAGTAGGGTTCATGGGAGGAGCAGCAACTGTTGTGTGTCTCCAACAGCTTAAAGGAATTCTCGGGCTCCAACATTTCACACATTCCACCGATCTTGTCTCCGTCATGCGATCTATTTTCACGCAAACACATCAGGTATATATATTCTATGTTCCTGACACAATATATATTCATCACTATATTCTATTCTATAGAGCGTCACGAGTGACGTAGTTAATTAAATAAACTCTGGTGTCGTATTAAATTATATATACATAGAATTTGTAGTTGGAAAGATGCTATGTGTCTTGCATGTTGGTTTTATCCAAGCTGTTAATTTTGTTGTTAAGCAAAAGTGCTGCCATGGATTTCTGGTCATATATGTACTTTTAATCTTACTGTATCTCAAGTTATGTGTTTTTGTTTTCTTTCTTAATTATAATTAATTAATTTTTAATTATGGTTTTGCAGTGGAGATGGGAAAGTGGTGTGTTGGGATGTTGTTTTCTCTTTTTCTTGCTCCTCACCAGATACTTTGTAAGTAATCACTTCTTAATTACAACCCTAATTAACCCAGTTGTTACATAAACAATAAATTAAAATATGAAAAAGTTTTATAATGATACCCACAATTATTTTTGGCAGGTTCTCCTATTTTATTCTTTCTTAAATTTCACAAAAGTCTCATTTCAATTTTCAACCCTAACCTGCTCCACTAAATAGTTCTCTAGTCAGAGCATTGTTGACTTCTTTAAAGAATCTTAGGTGAGAAAAGAATTTTAAAAAGTGCAGAGTTTGAGGAAAAATTGCTTTCATTTCACTTTCAAAAGGTTCATTCCAAAACACAAACTATAACATGCAATTCCTAAAAAAATTCTCATTTCTGACATAAGAAGTCAAAATCTTTAGAAATTTGAGAGACCTTCATGTTCTCTCTCTCTCTCTCTTTTTTTATATATAAAAATATTAATAATTACTGTATAAAATTTCAATCTACTACTAAGTAAAGAACTCAATATTAAATAATCAACTATATAGTTAGTTTTATTTTATTGTATTGTATTTATATATTCTAATTATTGAAGTCATCAACAACATGCAGAGCAAGAGAAAACCAAAATTCTTTTGGATATCAGCAATGGCACCATTGACCTCTGTCATTTTGGGTAGCATCCTTGTTTATTTCACTCATGCCGAGAAACATGGTGTCCAAGTGGTGAGTCAGCACAATATTTCATGAATTAATTATTATTAGTAGTAGGGTAAAATGTATATCAGTTGACTGATATAAAGTTATATTAGTTAAGCTAATAAGGTGTTGGCACCTTATTTAAAATTATGGATCCGGACGGTTGTTCCGTTCCCACAAATTCACTTGAGTAGGTATAAGTGATTTTAAATGAGGTGTCATCACCTTATTGGTTTTGTTAAGTTGCAACTGATATAATTTTGTTCAGTGGACTGATATACATCTTATTATTATTATTACTGCTCATTGTTTTGAAATGAATGTGGGGGCCCATAATAGAAGCAAGCATGGCCCACTTATAGAAACAGGCCAATCAACAACCCATTAGTCGCACTCTATTTTAGGATGGGCCGAATTGGGCCCAGGATCAACAATACAACCGTGTTGGTAGTTGCTATTGGTGGTCCCATCACATCATTGCCGTGTGATCAGTGAAGTACTGACTTTATTTTGGGTTGGGCCGAGTTGGGCCCATCATCGACAATTTAACGAGTTGCTAATTGCTATTGGTGGTCCCATCACATCGTTGCCGTGTGATCATTAGCTTTTCTGTGATTGCACAATTTCAATTGAAATTTAATACTATGAGTAAGGGTTTTGATTTGGTGCATCCGGTTGTATTTGAATTACAGATTGGAGAGTTGAAGAAGGGTCTGAATCCTATATCAGTGACTAATCTTGTGTTTGGTGGACCCTACATGTCAACGGCTATTAAAACTGGTATCATCACCGGTGTCATCGCCCTCGCTGTAAGTATCTTATTGGCCAATTTTTAGTATTCGAATTCTGTTTTATCAGGTCGGATCTATCATACAAAAATAAGTCACGTGCCACACAGGTCTACTTCCGTTTGACAATTCAAATTTCATATTTGATTTAAGTTTTAAAAGTCTAATTTAAATTTAATTTGAAAATGGTGCAAATTTTAAATCGATTTTAAATTTCACAAGTAAAATGCGCATGTTTTTGTAACTCTAATATGCAAAAATAAGCTCATATTCATTTTCTAATGGTCACCTCTACTATTTGGTATTGTAATGCTTAACTAGTTGACAATTCGAATTCGAAAATACTGAAAAATTGATGTTATCTAGTCAAAATTTTTAGTTGGGTTAGATTAGATGTATCGCCTAAAAGTACAAAAGTATGCTCATATTGGATTGGACAAAACTGCACAGTTTACACTTTACACTAAAATCTAAAATATGATCCTAATTACTCCAAACGCCTTTTAGATCAAATTCAGATTAGTTTTTACTATTCAAGATTCGCACAAATCTGATTCGAAAGGTGAATTGTCACTTCCACGGCTAACAAGCATAAAATTATTCAGTCAAGTCACTCAAAAATCACAACAACACGTCTGCCAAATCTGTCTTACACTGAACAGTCACATCATCTAACACGTACTGACGCACAAAGTCATTGATGATTGATTGCAGGAAGGAATAGCGGTTGGGAGGAGCTTCTCCATGTTCAAGAACTACCACATAGATGGGAACAAGGAGATGATAGCATTTGGGATGATGAACATTGCTGGTTCATGCACTTCTTGCTACCTCACAACAGGCCCTTTCTCAAGAACCGCAGTGAACTTCAATGCTGGCTGCAAAACCGCAGTCTCCAACATAGTGATGGCACTTGCTGTGATGCTCACTTTGCTCTTCCTCACACCATTGTTCCACTACACACCTCTTGTGGTTCTTGCCTCCATCATCATCTCTGCCATGCTTGGCCTCATTGACTACCAAGCTGCCCTCCACTTGTGGCATGTGGACAAGTTTGATTTTGTGGTGTGCATGAGTGCCTATCTTGGTGTGGTTTTCGGGAGCGTCGAGACCGGCTTAGTACTCGCAGTAAGTACAATATATATCTTCATGTGACAGTTCGCTGACGTATGTTTTAAATTTTGAAATTGATGTCTTGTTTATTGAAATGGCTACTTTTGACTTATTTGATTTGATTTTGAAATTGATCCATGTAGGTTGCCATATCAATTTTGAGGGTACTTTTGTTTGTGGCAAGACCAAAAACCTTTGTTCTTGGGAACATTCCTGATTCCACTATTTATAGAAGTGTTGAGCAATACCCAAACACAAACAGTGTCCCTGGAGTCCTCATATTGGAGATTGATGCTCCTATTTACTTTGCTAATGCAGGCTACTTGAGAGAAAGGTACACTTACATGTATATTTACAAAAATACCACGATTTTACGGTGAATTAACTGTTGCTAACGTCGATAAACTTTTTTTCCATCAGAATCTTGAGATGGGTTGACGAGGAGGAAGACAAGTTGAAATTGATCGGAAAAGATACCTTACAATATGTTATATTGGACATGAGTGGTGAGTGATAATTTCTTTTATTGATATATACTGATTTTAAGAAAACCAATTATTCGATTTTATTGTTTGCAAGGGTAATGACTTATTTTTTGTTGATGATGACAGCTGTTGGTAACATTGACACCAGTGGAATAAGCATGTTGGATGAAATGAAGAAAATTCTCGACAGGCGAGGGCTTAAGGTAATTTTTCCGTTCGTACAACTTACAGTTACGAGTCAATAGAGAATGACGTGATTGATAATCAAAGTTTGTGCATACTGTCTCAATTTATAGCGTATGATTTTAACCAACTGTTCTTTAATTGTGTCGTGGAAATAGCTTGTTCTGGCGAACCCGGGAAGCGAGGTGATCAAGAAGCTAAACAAGTCAAAGGTGATAGAGCAAATAGGGCAAGAATGGATATATTTGACCGTTGGGGAGGCAGTGACAGCCTGCAACTTTGTGCTTCACACTTGCAAGCCAAGTTGTGTGAGAGATGAGAATGTTTGAACAATTAATTATCTTTAAATATTCTAATTAAAAGTAAAGTTTTGATGTAAATTAGTGTGGTGATGTCCAAATCCAATTAAGTAAATCAAAAGTTGGATTGGATTTACCAAAAAAAGGTTGAATTGGATGCAAGTTTCCAATTTCAACATGATGATGTAAGGTTAATTTTATATATTGTAGTACATAAGTTAATTTTAATCCAAATATCGTTGTCAAATTTTGTTTATTTTTGTCAAGTAATGGATGGCTTTAATACTCATAGCACAATTTATGATTTATGGTTGAGTCGCTTTGGATTTCTTTTGAGGTCTCGGCTTCGAGTCTTCTTGCCAGCGGTATGGAGTGGGGTTATGGGGTTATAGGGGAGAGCTACCCCTATTGTGTAGCTCAACTAATCACAAAAAAAAAGAAATGAAATATAATTTAAATTTCTACGTATTTATTTGAAGCAAATTGTATAGTAATTTTAAAAACTCAGACATTCAACTGTTATATAATTGGTTAAAATTTTGACTATAAAAGTAAGACTATAAGACCAACATTTGTCCTCTTCAAAAACATCTTACACACGACAGTACCAAACATAATTCATCGGCTTATAACAGGAAAAAAAAAACCCACAACTTCCAACAATTTTAAATCTACATCAACCTCCATGAAGGAAGTAGAAACAAAACATATAACTAGCATAATGACAAAAATATGATTCGAAATAAAAAAATATGGAGATGATCAATCTAATCGTAGTAAACATGTTGCACAAACTAGCATAGTGAAGACAAAGATAATAACGCAACGTCTGTAAGTGAATCGAACATGAGAAGCAAGTAGTGATAATGAAACTAATTGAAGAAAAAAATTAATAAAGTCGAATATGTTAAATCCGTGTTTATTCAATAGATATAATACAAGCAAAAAAATGTCTATCATAATAGTTCAAATAAAAAAGTTGTGATAAAACCAATTTTGATACCCAAACTTTGGCAAGAAATCCAATTTGGTGCCCAAGCTTTTACTGTACCAGATTTGATACCCACATTTTATTTTGTATCTAATCTAGTACACACCGTTACTTCCCGTTAGTTCGTTTGTGAACTGTCGCGCTGAAAAAAATGCGCCTACGTGGCATCTAAGGGCACAAACTTGTGCTGACGTGAAATTTTATTATTTTTTATTACAAAAATGAATAAAAAGTAAAATTCACTTCACTGTCTTCTTCCTCTCGCACTCCAGCATCCCACCCCATCGAAAAATTCATCACAGAAAACATTGCCTCCATCACAAAGTTTGAGCTCAATTCCCATAGATACAACCAATACACAAAACCTCATAATCCAAATCACTAAAATCCCTTCAAAGTCCTACCAAACAAAAAAATTGTTAGTAAACCTTTCAAATCGTCATCGAATAGGGCTAAGAAGTGAGGAGAAAAAAGGCAAAACTCAAAATGGTCTTGTGAACCTCGTTGGGGGCCATCGTCTCTGTTGGTTAAACGAGAGCCAAACTCCTATGTCAAATCCTTAGAGATGACAGATTGAAACGTCCAACGGGAGCCAAGTTCGTCAACGTTGCAACTTTCGGAGTACCCAAATGCGAAGGAGGTGGAGTCAACCCTCGAAGGTGGTTCGAGCTTCGGGAGTGCCTGAGTAGCGAGTTTCGGAGATGGAATGATCTTTTGTTAATTTAAAGTAATTTAAAGCCACGTGTCAAAGTTCAAAAGTGCAATTTGTGAAAACTAAAAGTTGGTGAGCACTTTTTGTAATTTTTCCTTTTTTTTTTTTTCTTTTAAAGCGTGGCAATAATTAGGCGAAATACGGATAGGTAATAAAAATATAAAATACCTCTTGTTTCATGCAAGGACGACAAGTCGTTTTAAATTTAAGTGGAGCCCGGGCTCAGGGAAGAAAAATAAACTCGAACACAGTAGATTATCGCTGTACTCAATTACTCGTCAGCTATCAAGTCGACCATGACCTGACGAGTGACGACAAGCTCTATTTTTATTTTCCACCATTTTCCTTCACTTTCTCGCTCCCCAAACAGTTTCTGAGAAAGAAAAATAAAAACCCAATTCGTCACTCAAATTTTACTTCACATTGATGCAAATTTTCCTCTCCGAGCAAGCTCTGGAGAGGTCGTCTTCTGCTCCATGGCGCCTCCGAAGAAATCGAAGAAAAGCAAAAAGGATTCGAAGAAATTGAAGAAGCGCAAAAGCATGAACATCAGTCCTGTCGATCCCAATGCCACTGACTCCGATTGGTGGGATTGTTTCTGGGCCAAGAACTCTTCAATCCCAGGTTCCTTCTCTCCCAAAGCTCATTCCTTTACTGTAACTTGGAATTTCTGAAGTTTAAACATTTGGGTATTTTTGGATTCGTTATTTTTATGGGATTTGAGAGTCAAATCCCTTTAATTTACTTTGTTCTGGTAAGAATTTGATACCCAGTATGCAATGACATGCTTTAGTTAGTTAAACCCATTTGTTATGATAATTTGGTTTCTGGGAATTTGGTATCATTTTAGGGTAAGTTACTAAATTTGGGAGATAGTTCTAGTGTTTGGTTTGGTTAGGATTTTGAAAATGTGGGTCAATTGTATTTGGTAGGACATTTAGTTTCTTGGAATTTCGTATCAAATTTAGGGTAAATTTGGGTGGAATGTTTAGTGATTGGTTAGGTTAGGATTTTGAAAATGTGGGTCAATTGTATTTGGTATCTGGGAATGTGGTATCAAATTTGGGGGAAAGGTTCAGTGATTGGTTAAGTTAGGATTTTGAAAATGCCGGTCAATTGTATGTGGTTCTATTTACTAATCAATGTGTCTTATAAGTAAGACTTTTAGTTGTAGAATAGTGAAAGCAAGTAGGGCTTTTTCTGATTCATGACATTTGTTCTCTTTGAGTAATGATACTTGTGCAGCTCTTGGAAAGCTAAGCTCCTTGTTTAACATGAAACTGTAGGTTCTTCAATACCTAGTGACGAGGATGAAGGATTCAAGTACTTCTTCAGAGTGTCAAAGAAGACTTTTGAATACATTTGTTCGCTTGTCAGGAAAGACCTTGTGTCGAGGCCACCATCGGGGCTCATTAACATTGAAGGGAGGCTGCTTAGTGTCGAGAAGCAAGTCGCCATTGCCTTAAGAAGGTTGGCTTCCGGTGAGTCTCAAGTCTCGGTTGGTGCTGCATTTGGAGTTGGTCAGTCCACGGTTTCTCAGGTGACTTGGAGATTCATTGAAGCGCTGGAAGAACGAGCCAAGCACCATCTCAAGTGGCCTGATCGGAGTAGAATAGAGGAAATCAAGAACAAATTTGAAGCATCCTTCGGGCTGCCTAATTGCTGCGGAGCCATAGATGCTACGCATATTGTCATGACCCTTCCAGCGGTTCAAACCTCTGATGATTGGTGTGACCAAGAGAGAAACTACAGCATGTTCTTGCAGGGAATTGTCGACAATGAGATGAGATTTATGGATATCGTGACAGGGTGGCCTGGGGGAATGACGGTATCCAGACTACTCAAGTGTTCGGGATTTTTCAAACTATGTGAAGCGGGTGAGCGTTTGAACGGAAATGCACGAACTATATTCGGAGACGCGGAAACCCGAGAGTACATAGTTGGTGGGGTGGAATATCCTCTTCTTCCGTGGCTCATCACTCCGTATGAAAGTACTAGCCCTCCAGTTTCAATGTCCGCTTTCAGCGCCAGTCATGAGACTGCAAGGTTGCTTGCTGTGAGGGCATTCTCGCAGTTAAAGGGTAACTGGAGAATCCTTAGCAAAGTTATGTGGAGACCCGACAAGCGGAAATTGCCAAGTATAATCTTGGTGTGTTGTTTACTTCACAATATCATTGTAGACAATGGAGATGTGTTGCATCCAGAGGTTGCTTTGTCTGGCCATCACGATTTGGGATATGGAGAACAGTGTTGTAAGCAAGTTGATCCCTTGGGGAGAACTATACGGGATAACTTAGCCAAGCACTTGCAGCATATCAAAGAGAAAGCTCCAGTGAATTAATCGAAAATGGATCAATCCATCGAGTCGATGCTTCTTATTTCACAGGTCTGCCTAATATTCAGTTCAAGCCTCCTGAAAAAACCTCTGGGATCAGAGTATCAGTCTTATTTTGTCCTTAACAGGCCTCTTCATTGACAGTGGCTTGTGGCAGCAAAAAAAGCCGAGGACAACATTGAAAATTTTATCATATTCTGTGACTTGTATTTTTTGGCCATGTCCAAACTAAAGAAAATGTTTCTCCACAATATGTCCAAAATTGAATTATTCCATTGCCTATTGAATAGACAATGACATTTGAAATGCTAATCTTATCTATCACTTTCTTGTGTTTTTTATATATGCATTACAGCTTTGTTTGTCGCATTGAAGATCGAAAGGAAAGCTAGGAATTATAGTGGTTAAGATTCTGATCATATGTGAGAAGATACACTAGAGATTGATACACTGTTTTCTTTTTTAGTTGGGGAAATACAGTTTTTTTGGTGTTGTAAGGTGATATAAGTGGATCGACCACCTAGATTCACGCCCACGAATTCACAAAAGAGAAGTGATGAGCAGTTCATCGCATTTATATTCACCTTCGATATGAGAGTAAGATAGTGAAGTGGGTTTAACAAGTAATTCACAAGAGTGAGTGTATTTGTACCTGGCCCCAAGAATATTTATAGGAGAAGCTCCTCAAATATGGTTGGTGGAGATTGATGTGAAGTTCGGTTGTAATTAGAAGACTTCAAATACGTCAAATCTGGACATGGGTCACTTGGTTGGATCATGAACCTAATTGCTTGGATCACAAGTCGTTTGGATAGACCACAAACTAAGTCGTTTTGCTCAGGCCACAGCCTTGTGCCACCATCTCAATGCAATTGGTTCGTCATTTTCCTCTCCAAACTCGATCATATTGTTGACAAAAGGGTTTTCTAGTGCCCGATGAATCATGTACTATCAATAATGTTATGGTGCACACATTACAACATTATTGATTATAAACACTACCTCCATGTCTTGTGTTTGAAATGAAAATCTTGAAACACCAAGGACATTCATTTGAAGCTAATAAGTTCAATACAACAATCACAAATCATAATGTAGTCAATCTTGAAGAAAGTAACAAAACCAAATCATATATCCAAATATGAAAAAATAAAAGTGAAAGTGAGAGAAACAAACTCCATGGGAGCAGTTTGTTTTCATTTTATGAGGCCTGACATGTACACTGGGATCTCTAAATTAAACAACAGATCCCCTCTTTAGGAATAGAGAAAAAAAATGACATAAACAACTCTAAAAATGGAATAAACAGAGAAAATGAAATTAAATAGTCTCAAATCACCACTTAAAAACTAGCTATACTCACTTTGTACTCAAGAAACTTAAATACTCAGTTTTCTGAATCTCCATTAGTCGAAGGTTGAAGGTCGCACGCACGCACAAAAATGTGATTTCTTTCGGTTTTGGTTTGCCTTTCCCACACCGTATAGATAGTCTCGCAGCAAAACCCGTGTTTTCCGCTCTGCGATTCTGGATTTCGCCTTGTTCTCTTTTTCACCATCAAATTTCAGTAACAGAAACTGTATCTTTTGCACCTCCAATTGTAACCTCCCTATCTTCTCCGATCCTCTTCGTGCTTGTTCCACGATTCTCCTCCTTCTGGTGGTCACGCTCTCATCAGGCTCAACTGTCGGTTTCTCGTCTGAGCAATCGTCCGCGTTTTTCATCAGTTTTCGGTTGACATCAAACAACTTCAAGATGGCTTCCTCGGATTCTTCCAGTTGCTCTTTGACAGAATCATATTCAATGCCTTTTCCTTTTTTGCTCTTTTCGGTTATTTCAACCTTGCTCTTCAAATCTTGTACGATTATTTGAAGGTTGGTCAACTTTTGTACATCGGAATCAAGTCTCTCGAGAACTTTCTTCATGTTACCTTCTTGACGAGACTCTGAGAATCTTTTAGAGATTTCTAATTTGTCCACGCCCAACTCCTTCACCAGTGATTCTGTAGATGGATGCCGACTCTTGCGTCCACTGCTTGCCTCCTTCTGAGCATTGTTTCCATCCTGATGAATTCTTTCCCATAACTCAAGCATCTGATCAGCCCCGACATTTTCTGATCTCCTGCTGATGCCATAAGAAGAACACTCCGATATCTGATCCAACATGATGTCTTTTGTTAAGACTTCACTTCCCGATTCAGAGATCTCGGGCACTGGGTTCCGCAGGTAGCGACCACTACTGAGGGAATCCCCAAGCTCCTCTTCCTGTTTCGTAGGAAGAGTTTTTCTAGAGCGAACCTTTTCTCGTCTGGAGAAGCTTCTAGATTTCAACTCTTCAAGTTGTGTCATTGCAGCCTCTAGTTTTGCGTTGGTATCCAAATGTTCCATAACTGCAAGCCTCTCCATTTCCACAACCGCCTTTTCAACAGCCTTAATCCTTCTTTCCAAATCTCGCAAATTTGAAATTCCTTCATGTACAGAGGAAATTGGATCTTCACCCTTATGTGGACATCTTTCAGCGTCCGGGTGACTCAACGAGTTAGCATCCTGGAAACATTAGCAATTACATGAGCTTTATTTAAGCTACAAATTCGAAACATTTGACTGGAAAGAAGGGTAAAAAAGATTTTAACAAAATAGATGACCAATTTAAGTCTACCCCAGAAAGATTTTAACAAGAATCAGTGCTGAATTCTGTGCTATTTTTGGAAAATTAGAAAAACAATGTACGAGAAACTTAAATAGCATGGACTTGTTTCAACCACAGAAATGGCAGAAATAGAATGGGTGGAGTATTATGCTGCTACTGCAAACATTAGGATTCACCACATTCTACAGGAGACTCGGTAAATGTGAAGTTCAGCAAGAAAATAAATGCTTAATGATCTTCTAAAAGAACCGCATTAGAAAGAGAAGGAAGGAGATAAGGATCACTATGTATATCAGTAACCATTTATGTACTATGAGAAGACGCTCTCCTTGTTAAAGAAGAAAAGGAAGTGTGTTAGCTCATTAAGGGCATCACTATAGTGTGCTTCTATTTGTTACTACACCCATGATTGTTCGATAATAGAGTCAGCTCATAACAAAACAGAAGAACATTATTGTTACCTTTGCATCTCCATTATTCTTCGTTCGAAGCTCTGTGCGCAAAATTGTATGGTTCTCCAGAGATGTTACACAATCCTCCAAAGAGATGACAGTTGAGATATATGCAGCCAACTGATCGTTTAGTCCTCCATTTCTGTCTTCCAAGGCACAGACTTTTTCTTTCAGCACTTCAATCTCCATTTCCTTTGTATTACTTCTATCTTTGAGGCTCTGGCATGCTTCAGTGAGTTCATGAATTTTATTTTCAAATAACACGCCATGGACGATAGAGGTTTGCAATTCAAAAAAGAATGCAGCAGCCTGAGTCTCCCACAATTCAACTTCGTTTCTTTCCTTCTGCAATTCATCACTTAGAGATCTTTCCTGACATTTAGTTTCTTCATGTTCTAGATGCACTGAACACAGTTTGGCCTCCAATTTCTGATTTGCTTCACTTAACAATTCAATCTCCTTCCTCTGATGACCATGGTCCTCAGACAGTTTGAGAATTTGCTTCTCTTGATTTTCTTGCACCATCTTAACCTCATCATACTTCCGCTTCAGATCCTCAAAAATCGCAATATGTTCTGTTTTCTCATTCAACATAGCATTAAGCTTCTGCTCTGCTTCCAAAAGTTCACTTTCCTTCTGACACAGCAGATCCTTTCCATTCGCAATTTCATTAGCCAACTGATCACCGACAGATCTCACGAGTCTGAGCTCAACCTCTGACTTCTCCAATGATTCCTTGAGATGCAAGTTCTCTGTTTGCACAGCTTCAAGTTGCCCCTCCTTTTTCCTTATCTTCTCCTCAAGGTCAATGGTGACAACTTCAAGTCCAGTCAGATTTTTGCCAAGTTCTTCAAGTTCCACGGATTTCTCAGAAACAATATTCTTCAAAATCAAAGAAAGTGCGTCCTGAGAAATATTTTCACCAATTAAAACAAAAGTTTCCTCTTCTAGAGTATATTTCTGTTCCTTTAAATTGGAAACCTCATTCAACAAAGAATTTTTCTCCTCAAGCACCTTGGAACTTTCTTCCCGTAAATTCTGATAAGCTTCATGTAAACTGCACTGCTTGCCAAGAAGAGATTCCAGTTCAACTGTAAGTGCTTCCTCCTTTAGGTCTCCTTCCTTGACTTTCAATCTTAATTCTTCATTCATCTCTGTAAGTTTCTGAGCCTCACTCTGCAGCAACAACAATTGTTCGGACTTGAGGCCAAACTCCTGATTTAGGATGTTCCTTTCTGACACAATATTTTCTGCCTCTAGTCTTAGTTGCCCAAGCAGCGCTAGAAGAACTGAATTTTCTAGTGCTAACTGTTGGTTTTCATCACTAGTTTTAGAGAGTGTTTGCTGCGTCTCTTCAAGTTTGCCGTGTACATTGTTCAAAAACACTACATCTTGCCCATTCTTGTCTTCACAACCATGGTTAACATCAATGTCTAGTGTCTTTGACACCCGGTACAACCCCATCCTCAGTATTTGGATTTGGCCGAGCAAGGACTTGACCTCCAGCTGCTGTTCTTGATTTTCGTGCTCCAGTTGTGATATCAGTTTCTCTGATGACTCAGACGCTTCCAAGAGCTTCCTATACTCATTTAACAAATAGAAATTCTTTTCTTCAAGATCATGTACAGATTCCTGCAATATAATGATCTCAATCTGAGCACCCACAGCTCTGTCCAGTTGCTCACCAAATTCTTTCTTTCTGCGCCAACCTTCTTCCTGGAGGAGATGGATTTGAGATGCCATACCAGCCAACTGGGTTCCACTCAACTGCGCCAAGCTAGCATGTTCTTTCTTTTCAGCATCTAAAGAAACCTGCAGTTCTTCTAGTCTTGAAAGAATTGTTACTCTCTCTTTCTCCAAATCCAAGTATTTCTGATTCAGTTCTACATGGCTTTTCTCCAGGTTCTCCAACCTTTGCTGACTGATGTCCAACTGAGAAACTAAATGCTCTCTCTCAACCATCAAGCCAGACTTTTCGTCGTTAAGTAACAGACATGAATCTTCCAAACTCTTTGATTTCATCCTCAGTCCTTCAAGTTCAGCATTTGCATCAAAAAGAGAGTTCTCTAGCAAGTCCTTTTTCTCTGAAAGTTTCTGCATGTTCTCGGTTGTGATCTGCAACTGAGAAATCAGAGCAGCCTTTTCAGCAACAAGACTGGATTTCTCTCCCATGAGATATTCGCAGGATTCTTCTAATGCTATTACCTTCCTTCTAACCTCTTCTAACTCTACATTTAAACCCACTAGGGAATTCTCCAAAATAGCATTTTTCGCTTGAAGTTTCTCCATGTATTCCAACTTTTCCTGGAGAACTGCTTTTTCATTTCTGCCTCTTTCACAAATCTCTTTTAGCTCAGAATTCTCATCCTGCAACTTCTTCACAGATGAACTAAGGCACTCGGGATCTAGGCCAACAGAGTCTACCTGCTCCAGCACTGCCTGGTGTTTCTTGTTCAGATCATTCAGCTCCTCTTTCAGACAGTAGATTTCTTGCTGAAGAGCATTTCTCTGATCAACTCGTAGTTCCACCTCTGCTTCAAGTTTTCGTATTGTCTCCCTTAAGCTTAAAATTTCACCCTCCAAGTTTGTTATAGACAAAGTTGAAGATACATTTAGCTCATTCAGGCTCTTGTTCTCTTCTTTCACCTTCTGGATCTCTTCTTGCAAACCCTGACTGTGACTTTCCATGTCCTTCAAAATTTGAGCTCTATGCTGAAGCTCTGCATCCAGAGATCTTAATTCTTCCTGAGATTGGGAGTGCAAATGTTGCAGAGTTTGAAAAGCAGTTTCAGCCTCCATGAATCGAAAACGCTCTTCTTGTATGCTAGTCCAAAGTCTCCCCAACTCTTTCTGCTTATCAGTAAGTTCTTGACTTTGAGTCCCCATCTTCTGCACCACAGACTCCAATTCAGAGTGCAAACTCTGATTTGATTTCTCCAAAAGAAGACATTTCTCTTCAGCACCCTTTAACTTTGCAACCCCATTATCTAACTCACAGTTTAACCTTTGGGTCTCTTCTTGGGCACAAGCAAGTTTATGCTCCAGACTAGCAATTAACTCTAAGCACTGCTGGTACTGGAGAGCAGCAGCTTCTTTCTCTTCGGTCAATTTGGCTAGTGCTTGCTTCAGGGTTTCAACTTCACTTTCAGCTTGAACAGCTCGTTCACTCATCCTTCTGCAATCCTCCTCAGCATGTCGTAACTTGTCCTCCATATTCAGTGTCGTCTCCAAGCATTCCTTGTATTCAACAAGTGCCGCTTCCTTTTCAGCTTCTACCACAGCAAGCTCTTGTTTTAGGGATTCAGCTTCAGTTTCAGCATTACTAGCTCGCTCATGTAGCTCTCCAGCATCTTTTTGAGCAAGAGAGACTGTGTTCTCCAGATTAGATATTTTTTCTAAACACTGCTCGTATTGGACAAGACTAGCTTCCCTTTCAGCGTCTAATTTTGCAAGGACTTCTTTCAAAGTCTGAACTTCAGTTTCAGCTACACTGGCTCGTTCATTGAGTCTCCTTGATTCCTCTTGTGCACGAGATACCTCAGACTCCAGATTTGTCAATCGATCCAGACTCTGTTGGTACTGAAGCAGGCCAGCTTCCTTCTCAGCTTCTAATTTAGCAATGGAATTCTTTAAGGCTACGATTTCTGTCTCAGCTTTACTTACTCGATCAGACTCGGATAAAGTTCGGGCCTTCTGATCATGGCTCCCATTGTTCTGGGTACTTCTATTTTTCTCCTCCGATTCAAAAAAATTGAGGCCTTTTCTAGCTCTTCCCCCCTCAGCAAATTTTGCAACTCCTCCAGACCCTAACAGATCATTGAGTTGTTTCAAACCCTTTCTGCTAATCACGGGATCAGGTTCTTCTGTGAAAGCTCCATTTCTTTTGACAGCATGGAATTGAGACGAAGAGAGTCCCAGAGCATCCTTCTGCAATTCATCAGGAGCAAAAGAAGCTCCTGTGGGTGGCGTTTCAGGTGAATCATCACCCAGTGTGGGAACTTGGTTGGGAAAAGCTTCTGCCATAGTACGATGAGCCTGTCGGAGCACCCCAGTCGCATGATCATATCGTTCAGCCAGTGCACGGTATGCTCGATAAAAATCTTCAACCATTTTCATTAATTCTGGCCGTTTCTTATAATACATCTCTGCCCTCCTTGCAAAAGAATCTGCATCTTCTTCAATGAGCTTGATCATCTGCTTGACTTTGGAATCCATATCTGTTCAAGCGTATTAGAAATCAATGAGTGAATCATGAGTGCAGACACACAGCATTAATGCTGTAAAAGAAATAAAATTACTGTGACTATCATTAAAAATGGATCATTGTATCAATGCATTCAGATTTTAAGCCAGCACCAGTGAGCAACATCAGAAATTTGATTACTGAATTGGTCCTTGAAATGTATGAAAGATTTCTAAACATAAGATCAGGTACATCTATCTTAAGTATATAAGACATTGTTAGTCTAAAGCAAATGGCTCAAATGTCCAACTTACATGGCACACATAAACAAGTATAAAACAAATGTATCAGAAACCTTACTCTTCCTGTATTCTTCTACTGATAATTTAATTATAATCTTGCGATCAAAAATGAATTTAGAGAAAATTATTCCACGTGTAAAATTTGTTTGAAAAATGTGGAGATTTGTATATACCAGAATTCCACTTAACGCACAACAAGACCATGATTTTTGTTATAGCAATATTTCCTATGCACTTCCTACACAGTCCACTAAGATCAGGAATTGGGAATGGAAGGTGGGTAAGCTTCATTTTTTTGCAATTGAGATGGCGCATGTAGAATTTGCTTATGTTAACTAGTGATTGCATCCACGCATTCAAAAATCTTCATAAGCAAATATAAACCTTCTAATAACTATATTTTAACATCATATCCTCATAAAAATTAAAAATATAAAATAAAATGGAATTTAATCTCCAAGAATTTTGCAAGGATGAGATATATACGCTAATAGTTATTTCAATTTCTCAGACGAAAACAAGACCTGAACCCTGAAGAAATGAAGCTATACCTGTGAGGTTTTCCTGAAGCCACTTTGAATTCTTTGGACTGATGTGACTGTCCCACCACCATGAATACATGCGTTTGGGATCACCATTCGCTACAGCTGCCATGGCTCCAGTAAAGAGAACCAGCCCCTTCTACTCAGATAATCGAAAATATGTGCAAACAACCACTAGCAATAACGGAGATAAAGCTTTGTTCAGTCAGCCCTTGCCTCCTACCTAATCACCAAAACCATCAAACAGATACCAACAAATAAAATTCAGTCATTCAGATAGTCAAAACTACTCCGCAGATCAGACGAGATCAAAATTTGCTCAACTTAATGGACTATAATTAGAACCATAAACATCTGTAAGCAAATTGATAAATACCTAATATATAGAAACAAAACCCCCAATATACAAAAAAAAGTAACTCCTATCTTCAAAAGTTGCCCAATCAGAAAACTACCTGATCAATCAAAACAACAGAAAAATTGTCGGATAATTACATTCCTACCAAAATTCCTCCAAATTCAACATTTTCACACGTAGCAAACAAACAAACAAAAAAATTACTAGATCCTCAAAACAGAATCAAAATCCTGATCCAGAACCAACACGATCAACTACACAATTTCAAGCATCAAAGAGTAAAGCAAAATTCTGAAACACTCCGGAACCTAAGAAAACACGGAAAATTATTCCAGTACAGTAAGATCAAAGCTAAGAAAGGACCACAGAATCAGATACAAACGAATATCAGCACACAAAAAGTAAAAAACCACTTAAAATTTACCAGACGAGATCGGAATTGAGAACACAAAATTCGGTCTCGTATCGGCAGCTGCGAATAAATTTTCACTCAGCTGCTCAGCGTTGCAGAATCACCCCATTTTCGAGATCTCTCCTTCTCCTCCTTCTTCTTCGTAGCTGTCTCTTCTCGTCTTCTCTATTGGGTGCGCTGTTTTGGTGCTTGCTTTTTTGATGATGCTCTGTGTTTTTGTACTCTAGAGCTTTTGAGAACTGTCAAAGAGCAAAGACGACACGACAATCAAATAATAAAAAAAATAGTGGGCGAGGGCATAAATAAAATAAATAAATAAAGGAAACTTCTATTATTTTTAAATAATTGATTTTCTTGGATTTAATTGGCATTTTCTGGATTTTATTCTCTTCTTGGCGGTAATTGGGATTTTCATTTTTATTTTGGGAAAATCAGTTAATATTGGATTTTGGTTTGGTTTCTTGCTGTTGATGAATTGGGAAAGGTTGGGATTTGTGAAATGACTGTGTCGTCCCTGTGCGTTGTTGACATTTTTTTTTCTTTCTTGGGATTGGGCTCTGTTTTAACTCGTTTGGGAACATAATTTTAGGAGGATTGCATTTTTGCTGGCGTTGTCAGAAAGACTTTTCTACCCTTTCATATTTTATTTTCTACTTCTCAATTTTTATTGGACTTTTCTAACCTAATTTTATTAGTAACTTTTTTGTTGGACTTTGCCTCTAAATTATTGCATGTAAGTTTTAGTTCACACATTAATTTCTATAAATTCCGGTTTCATTTTGGACTTTGTCTCTAATTTTTCATATTGCATGTAATTTTTATTAAAAAAAAAAAATTGTCTAGTACTAAGTGGGTCCACAAACTCGAGATTGACATATTTAAACCGTTTAACCATTTCAAGATTAATCATCGTTCGAGATTTGGTCACAAACTAAAACTCTTGCATCTTCTCATGGTTGAAAATTTATTATTTTTATACTTTTTAAAACGTATGTTGTTTGGTCATTGTATTAGTCGCCATTAATCTAATCTGAACGGGATCTGTTCCTAAAAAAATGATAAAAGTATCATAGTTGAATTATAATACAACAACATTTGTGAAGTCTTGCACTCTCACGCTAAATTATAGTTTCATCTCACTATCAATTAATCCATGGGCTCAACTTTCAAAAATAAAAATAAAAAATTCATGTGCTCAATGATCTAATTTTATTTTCACACAACCTAATATTTTGAAGGAATAAGATACTCAGAAGTTATTGAACAATCTCATTTGTTCCATTAGAGTTCTTAAACTTTAGTTCATTTCAGCGAGGTCAAGTACAACCAAAAATGTTCCACCGAAGTCCATTTCGTTAAGTTACTGACAAAATTCGTCAAAATTAATTGACACCATTAAAATTGTTTTTAAAAAATATATATTTTTACTGTTGTACCCTTTATATTTCTCATATTCTTTCAATTTTACCCTCTTATTCCTCACACCTTCTATCAAATGTCCAACAAAAATAGGGCAACCTTCTTCCGCCGCCATCACCGTTGCGGCCACCACACCTTCTCCCGACGAGCTCCTCCCTTCAAATTCCCGCTTGAGTTCATCTCAGCGCAAGGCAAAAATGTAAAATCATAAACATAGTTATTCGTCCAAAACTCAACTATATTCAACCATTATATCAATTGGGTTTAGATATTTTCATTCAACACAAGAAAAAAAAAAACTTTCTAGCAATTTATCAAAATATCAACAAAAAAAAAAAAAACTGAACCATAATAACACATACTATTATCGGAAACCCACTGAAATCCAACTCTAGAATCAACTTAATTTGTCATCCAATCCACATGTACAACAAAAATTTCTTGAAAAGAAAAAAGAAGAAAATATTGATTTGAACAAAAAGGACATTTGAGCTCATGACCCATTTTTTGAAAGTGAAGAACCCACAAATTAATCAATCGACTCTCATTATCGCTCTTCGTTGAATTTGTACAAAGACGAAACTGCAAAAACAACAACACATACTTGTGAGTTATTTTCGCGAAGTGTTTTCAGTGTTTCAATGACATCCTATTTTTGGATTTTTTTTATACGAGTTGGGGTATGAGACACTTGGACAGTCGAGTTTAGTTAACCCATCTTCAAATAATACTACGAGTTGGGAATCTGGATGAAGAAGAGGAGGAGGTCGTCAGAGAAGGACTGGCGGTTGCAACGACGATGAGCGACGGAGGAAGGGTGGCCCTGTTTTGATAGAGGTTTGAGGAAGAAAAGGGTAAAACTAAAAGAATGTGAAAACTATAAAGAATAAAATAGTAAAAATATATTTTTAATTATTTTTTAAAAACATTCTTACCCAGTTTTGTCGGGGTCCATCAGTAAGTTAACGAAATGGACTTCGGTGGAATATTTTTAGTCGTATTATGACCTCGTTGGAATGAGCTAAAATTCAAGGACCACATTGAAACAAATCATATAGTTCACGAAACTCCAAGTACCTTATTCTTATTTTTAATTTGTTCTCTAAATAAATATAAATAAATGAATAAACATGTTGCATGGGAGAAAAGACCAAAGAGGGTCAGTTTTGGGATTTAAAGACAACGGAAATTGAAGGGAAGGTTGAAGTTGAAGTACAGCGCACACGTGGAACTCATTTTAAGTCAGTCTACCTAACCCGATTCTGAGTTAATTACGTAAATGCCACCAGAAAATTCTTCTGCCGTGTTGAGTTTACCAATATACCCCTTATATTTGGAAATATTCCCGAATTAAATGGCAGATCCACAAAATCATTACACGTACAAGGGTTTATGATTTTCATCATTTGCTGTAAAAATATGGTTACACCTAAGTTGCGTTAAAAAAGAAGAAGAAGAAAATGGTTACACCCAAATTAACGCCCAAAAAAAACGTTGACATTATTATAAAATGGCTCCACACCCATTTTGGTATTTTTGGATATGCAGACCGCAAGCTGAAATGAATCGGACCACAAAATAGATGAATTTTCATGAAAAAATTGTCAATTTAAAAGCGTGTTACTGTTTTGAGATGATATAAAACCGATGAAAATTTTAAAAATACAAATGCGTAAATTTTTCATCTGATTTTCATTAATCTGCAAAAATTTGGTGATCACAAAGAATTTATGTGACCTAAATTTCTTGCTATTAATTTGATTGGAAAAACTAGAGAATAAGCTTGCATCATGTTTTGAAATTTGATTAAGTGGATCGAGATTTTGAATGATAAATCAATTTGATTTTTTGCAATCCATTTTATTAGTAACAATTAATCAAACTTGAAATTTTGATAAAATGATTAGTTGAATAAATTTTGTCCAATTTAAATTTGACAAACAATTTGATCAAATCAGTTGATGTGGTGATCTAATCAATAATTAATATGACATTTCATTTTGAAATTTAAAGTACTATTGTCAATCCTTTTATATCCAAAAACAATTCAACCAAACAATCTCAAACTCTTTTTCCCAAATCTCTTTTAAGTTTTATCACATAGCTAACAATCTGGGTTTAGACTTTTAGATGATTTTTTTTTTGGCTTGAATCATAATTCAAATTTTACTTGTAATATGTGTGAATTTATACAAAACTTTTTCAATCTACAAAAAAAAAAAAATATATATATATATATATATATTATTTTATACAATTTAAATCCATAAAATATAGATTGAATTTCAATTACAATCTCTAATGGTGGGTGCAAAAGTAAAATAGTAAAGTGACAGTGTCGTTTTTGTAAAGTTATTTAGTCTGAAGTTTTATTTTCTATTTTTATTTTGAAAATAAATAAAAGAGAGGGGTGTTTTTGTAATTGGAGAGGGGGAATCTTCAAAGTAACAGTGACACGGTGTCAACACTCTGTCGTTTTAGGAAAGGTGGGCGGTCTAGGCGTGTGTGCTGGTGGTCGGTTTTTTATTCGTCGCATGACAGACTTAAGGAATCAATTATTTTGTTTTTCTACCGTTTTGGACCACGTGTTTTTATTTTTACAAGTAGTTTCATTTAAGAAATGCTACTAGTAATCTAGTATTATTTTGTCGGTATAAAAATTGATGATTAGAAATGGAAGCTCTAGCTATTGAATCCACAGACCACAGTGTTTTAGTTTGAGCAACATAAATATATCATAAAAAAAAATAGTAGATCTATACATTTACACATAAAAACTGAAATATTCTTGAAATCATTGACTAATTTTATTGCATTAAGTCGAAACTCGTCCGCTCAAGCAAACGAGCAAATAGAATGGATCAAATAGTTTTACTTGAAAGCATATATAAGATTTTTATGTTTTGAAACTATTTTGAGATCACTTAGAACATTTTCTTTGTTTCTTAAATTATGGGTTTCATACTTTCATTAAATGAAAACATCATCATTTCTACTATAATTTGGAGGGAAAAAGGTTAGTTTTAGTCCATGTACTATCCACAAAGTTTAGGTGAAGTCCCTGAACTTTCAAGTGTATGAGATTAGTCCAAAGGTCGTGCAAGTGTGTGAGTTTAGTCCAAAGTAATCCGAAAAGCGTATGAAATAAGGACACGCCGT
>JAYMTK010000337.1:0-24097 GCA_036897405.1 Pelargonium myrrhifolium
CTGTAAGCTCTTTCTAATACCTCAACTTGTATTACAAAATGAACCACAAATCATATTTCTATAAAACATTTAAAAGAAATTATATTCAAATATAGATCTATATGAGTTTTTTTGTGAAAATAATAAAGACATAAATAGTATTGAGAAAATATTCAATAATGTATTATATATGAAGCAAAATTGATATAATCAATATATATATAGTAGTATACAGTAAAACATATTTGGTTCTCTCTCTTATACACATGTAAAGAAGTTTAAAATAGACATTGTTGCAACAACATATAAAACGCATAACAAAAATGTATTTCAAAAAAAAGAGAAAAGAACATAACAAAAATTAATTCATGAGAATAAACATACAAAGAACCTTAAATCTTCTTAATGACAACCAACATAAGCATTTTGTCAACTTTTGCAAAATCATATCAATATATTGGTTTTGTATGACTTTATATACTTATTCATTTTTATCTTGTAGATGCATGCTCATAATATAATAGTTACCAAAATCAAATAATGATAACTATTCGTATTATTTATATTTAAAAATGATTTTTATTTAAATTCAAAATATTTATCTATATTATTTTGAAATTTAAAAATATATTGATAAATATTTTAAAATAATTTGAAGAATAAAAATAATAAAAATTCATTAAAATCAATATCTTTTAGTTTGAAATGACACATGGCGTCAAATTGGAGAATGAAATGGACACGTGTCAATCAATTAGATACTTAATTGAGAGTTTAAGAGTGACACTTGTCACACAATGAGAGTATAGCTTCTCTTTATAATATATATATATTAGATTTTGGTGATAAATTATCCAAACTTTATTAGTCTTAATATTAGTAATTTATGTTAGTGGTCAGATTTTCAAAATAATTATTATGGTTTACCAATTTGGGGTCAATATTAAAAATACGCGACTTCATATTTGGATCAAGTTTTTCGAAAGTGGGTGTTATCAGTTTTTTTTATTTGTCTCTCGATGTTGACGACGTGTTTATTGAAATTTTCATTTGCTTAAACTATTTTTTATTCTTATTATGATTTTTCTAGTTTTCCGCTTCCTAAGCTAGAGGCGATCCTCAAAAGTCACAATCTAATACCTTTTTTTTTTTGTGTCGGTGTGAAAATTGAATGAACAAAACATATGCATGCAACGGTCTAAAACTAAAAGAAGTTATTTTTTTCTTCGTTTCTTCGGCGTGTATTTGTACATCTAACACAAACTAATATATGGCCACACTTTTAAATTATTTGTTTGTAGTTTTTTTAAGTTCTAATAAGTCAAACCAATAATATCATGACACCATTTGTCATTTCTTTATTAGTAGCTAATTCTAAACCAAATCACATTGATAAAATTAACTAATTAATGGTCCTACTCTTCTTTATCCTTTGGTGATATTTTGGTTAAAATGAATCTTTTATTTTCCTTATTATTTTATGAGAGGTACAAAACTAATTAATGACAAATGCGAAATTTTAGTTGCTTGCAATGGTGTCAAGATTGCCAAAGCTTGCAAGCTTTATGTTGAGATTGATTGAGTATATAAAATATAAATGCACATTTTCAGGATATTTAGATGAATTAACAACAATGAATCACACCACAATTAATTTCCTACCAAAATAAGCATGCTTCAATTCATATAATTCTCTTTCTTTGTCACTACAACAATGGAAAAGCTACCGGTTTATTTGGCCTATATATACCATACCGGCTCTCATTTTTTTCACCAAACCTAAGAGAATTTGTTGTTTTAGTACCAAAAAATAGTAACATCAACATTAATGGAGCTTAACATAATCTTCTTCTTCTCTTTCGCGACTCTCTTCTTCGCCGGTAAGATCTCAAATTCTTTTATGAATCATCGGTACGCGTTTATGTCAAGTTTTGTTCAAGCTATAGACATGTTTAGATTTAGAAAAAAATTTCGTAACATGTCAGTGCGTGTTATTGTTAGTTTTTGTTAAAAGCGTTGACATGTTTTAGTATTCTAAGATTTTAGATTCCCCTAGAAAGAGCCGTTTTAGAATTTTTGTTTAATTTCTATGGTTATTTAATATGTAGGAGTTCACTCGGCGAAATTTACAATCACAAACAATTGCGCATTCACAATTTGGCCGGGTGTTTTAACCGGTTCAGGCCCTCTAGTGTCACCAACCGGGTTTGAATTGGCTTCTAAGGAAGCAAGAATTGTTGACGTTACGGCTCCTTGGTCGGGCCGGTTTTGGGCACGGACACAGTGCCAAACGGACGCATCGGGAAAGTTCACTTGCGGAAGCGGAGACTGTGGCTCGGGACAAGTCAATTGCAACGGAGCTGGCGCGATCCCTCCCGCATCCCTAGTAGAATTGACAATAAAAAACAATGGTGAGCAAGACTTTTACGATATTAGCCTCGTGGACGGCTACAATTTACCGGTTTCCCTGGCCCCACGAGGTGGGTCCGGCGGTTGTAAACCTACCAGCTGTCCGGCGGACGTGAACACAGTCTGTCCGCCGGAGCTGGCCTCGAAGGGACCGAATGGGAGCGTTGTTGGTTGCAAGAGTGCTTGTTTAGCTTTCAATGAGCCACAATATTGTTGCACCGGAGATTTTAACAAACCAACTACTTGCCCACCTACTAAATACTCCAAGATTTTCAAGGCAAAGTGCCCCGAGGCGTATAGTTACGCGTACGATGATTTGACAAGTACATTTACGTGCTCCGCCTCACCTAACTACGCAATTACATTCTGTCCGTAACAATATTGTACGAATTGTAAAAGAGATCGATTTTCTTTTTATATTTCATTTCTTATTTTCTGAATAAAATGTTGGTAACGTGTGATAATTAGGATGAAATAAAGAATGTTGGTTAAGTTTGGTGAAATCTACATTTATGATTTTGTTATTGTAATGTTTTAACAATTTGGAATGTGTAGGTATAAGATGGTATGTTAGAAACTTAGGATGATAAGTTTTACCGAGAATGGAGTAGTAGATTTTGAATTTTGAATTTTCTAAGTTGGAAAATCTTGACTTTTATAATTCTAGAATTAATTTGTGATCCCAATGATATCAATATTGACTCTTTTTTTTTTATTTTTTTGGGAAGAATATCAATATTGATCATTTGAATCAAATATTTTTTAATTACAATTAATTAGTTATATACTTCGCAAAATCTAGAATACTAGATCAAATTAATCGAGCGTATCTCACATAGAATGTATTCGGAGACCCGAATGACTCGACAAATCGGTAACCCAAGCAGTCCATGTATACCATGCTTTGAGTACTAATTTGGTCCTAAATTATTAAATATAACTTTTAACCTTATGAGGATCAAAATGACATTTTTCTCTCAAAGATTAAAATATTACAAATTGAATGCCCTCTTTCTTTATACTGTGCTTGAAAAGTGTTGTCTTCTTCTTTTTTCTTTTTCTTTCTCTTTTGAAGAAAAAAAAAGGTGTGATCTATTTTATACATGTTAGTTACAACAAATTTATAAATAACATCTTTAAAATAAGGGTAAATTGCTCACCGGCTCCTTGAATTTGTTGAGATTTTGCGTTTAACTCTCGGGGCTTTTCTTTAAAAAAACACCCCTGGACTCGATTTTTTTTTGCGTTTGACCCTGACAACCTGCTAGTGTCGGTAGCCGCCACTGTGGCACTGCCACGTCCCTATAAACCGTTATGTCAGCAAATAAAATGGACCAAACGCATACATAAATCACCTCTGGACTTGATTTATTTTTGTATTTCATTCATTCAGAAAAAATCCAAATTCTTTACATCAAAACCAACCACGACCCCAATTTGTTCTCCGTCCCATTTCCTAAATTGCTACCAAACAATGTAAAAAACCCCAATTTCAGATGAACTCAACATCCATTAAAATCACATAGTTTCTCTAAATTTAAGCAATGGAAAAATAGTAAAACTCTAAATCATAACTCTCTTCAACAAGGAATCCAACATTTTCAAATTTTCACTATCCGCAACACACAAAGCAAACCAAACACTCACCAATTTGCATTGACAATGGTCTCTACCTCATTTTCCAGTTTTTCTCAAGAGGCTCTGTGGCTTCTCTTCTCCATGGTATGTGTTTTTGCTTTTGTTTATTGCTTTGTGTCAACTTGAAATTAGGATTTAAAAAAGGACAATTCTGAATCGTTTCAGGTGGAGGAGACGAGGAGGAGGAGGCGGCGGAGCCATCAGAGGAGAGAAGGAAGAGGCAGAGGGAGGAGAGAAAATAGAGGATTGGGTTGAAGATGAAGTTGGAAAGGGGTTAAATTGAAAAAAGTAAAAATATAAAGGGTATAATTGAATTTTGTATATTTTTAGGTGATGTGGGGGATGTGGGGACGTGGCAGTGCCACGGTGGCGGTTATCGCCGACGTGGAGGTCCAAACCTGCTATAACAGGTAAAATGGACCAAATGCAAAAATATTTCAAGTTCAGGGATGTTTTAAACAATAAAAAAGTCCTGAGAGCTAAATGAAAAATTGAAACAAGTCCATGGGGTCTGGGAGCAATTTATCCTATCTAACACCAAGGTCGACTCATTTCACATCTAAGTCTACTACACTATTTTTTTTTTGGTTGACAACATTTTAAACTCGTTATTCTTTCCAATTCACTTCAGTTTGAGAACTAATATGGATTGAAGGGTTATTTAAGTCAACCAGGGGTGAAAATGAGAATTTAAAATTTTCACAAGAGCTTTGTAGGCCTCTTCCATCTCCCGTGGAAAAAACTCTTACAATAGCTCTTTTGTAGTTCAATTGTAAATGTTCATAGACATTGTTCTGCAGGAGACAAATATATGACACAAACAAACACTGTGTGTTAGAGGCGAGGCTCTAGAGCACAGAAAAGTAGATTTACAAGAAAGGTAATATTTATCAAAATGTTTTGAGTTTGGGTAGTGGTGTTCTTGCCATTCATTTGTGGAATGGGCAACCCAACCCTCTCATAACAAGTTAGAGTTTTGCAACTAATGAACCACATATAAGTTATGTATTTTGGAATGATTTGTAAATTTTGAGTTACAGGCGGTTTGGTGGGTTACACGCAATCCGAAAAAATAATTTATAAGAGATTAATAGGTTAGTCAAGTGATACAAACCTAATGGTATCTATCAGGATTTTAGTTGGTCGGACGGGTGGTTACCTATGGGCTGAGCAGAGTAAATTCATGACCTATCCATTGGACATGTGAATTGGATTGGACTAGACCGAGAGCGAGAAGTGAGTGGTTTAAGTTCGGTTTGAGTTGGCGGGTTACTGTTTCTTCTGAAAGTCCTAGTTTGGGCTATTAAAAGTGAAGTGGAGGTCCAAATCCAATCATAATAACGGGCCGGTGAAGCCCACTAAAAGTTGAGCAGTGGTGGCAGATCAGAGACAATGATTAAGAAGAATAAGAAGAGGGCAAAATAGATATGGAGCCGAAAATGCTAGAATGATCTAGGCACTCTTTCATTTTTGTTGATCAGTGATAGTGAGTGAGTCTTGAAGAGATCGACGATACTGCTCAGTCTGTGTTCTTCAAATGCCTGATGCCATGGACGCCGAGATGATGGACTCCGATAACCCTCCGTCTCAATCTCAGCAGGACCTACCCTCCGCCCCCGGCGGCAGCCAAAGCGACGCCGTCCGGCACCTACTCACATTGGCTCGCCAACTCATCCATCAAGGCAAGCCTGCCCAGGCTCTCCAAACGGTAATCATCCTTTTTCTTCAGCTGCTGCTGATATGAATCCACAGTTTATTTGATTCATTTGCTCTCTACTAGGTTTATTGGGTCAGAGTTGAGTTTGTTACTGTGCCTCTATTGTTTTCACTTATAAATTGCCTTCCTTTTAACTTCCTTTATTTGCCCAGAAAATCAGAATTGTTGTCTAATTTTGGGTTCGGGTTAGCTTCTGTTCTTCTTGTAGCTCTTTTTTCAAGAAAGATAGGTTGAGCACGTGTTTCCTCAGTAATTACCAATTGTGATTGTCAAGTTTGATTCTTGAGTCCCCAAGAGGACACCCCAATGGTTACTGGAGATGGTAGGTTCGAATCCTATCAGGTGAGTGGCTAGATTTTATGAGAAAATAGGAGAGCTATTCCCTATTGTCTAGCTCGCCCACCAGGGTGGGCTTCCATTCCATATAATAAAAATAAAAGAGTTTTGGCTCTTAATCTTCAATGTTTTTTGTAATTTGTATGCATGTAGCTATACTGATACCCTCATAGTTCAAAAGATTTATGAATGATTACAGAATGCACTGCCTCTCCCTAAATCTCTTTTTTGATTTTGAGGAAATAAAGAAGCAAAATATGCAATATGAGGACATAATGAGTTGGGATTCATTGTAAAGTTATTGAAGTTCTTAGGTTAACATCTTCGTACTCCTAAAATTGATGCAACTTGTGTGGATAATAAAATTGTGATTCTTTTGAACTGTGTGCATTCTATTAAGCACAGCTTTATTTGCACATAGATTATTTGTGCAGTTTGGTGCACAAGGCTCGCACCATTGCGGTTCTTGGATTGATCGTTTATATATGATATTTTTCCGGCTTGTGGCAGCAAGTCTATTTCACTAACTCAAACTTGTGATCTCAAGGTCATAACGCAGGAACCATAACTCTTATGCCGCGGCTTACTGTCTATATAGATTCTCTGGGATGAGACTTAAAAGAAATCCTCTTTAAAGTTACTAATGCTCAGTCTGTACTCGCGTTGGAACAGGTGGTTATGGCATTAAGAACCCAAGGAGGGGATGAGGCTGTTTACCCGTCCCTTAACCGTGCTCGTGAGCTATATAGGAGCAGATTGCAGGAAAATTCTTCTGTGGATCAGCTGGCTTCTCTATTTGCTGAATGTGCAATTGCTGAAGCACAGACTTCCAAACCTGAACTGTCACCCCAGAACATGGATGGTACTTCAGTTGCATCAGATGCCCGTGGAACGTCTATACTGGCCGAAACTGGCAGGTTGCAAGTGGTGTTAGACGCATCTTCAGATGGGAGCAGCTTCATCTGTTTACAGTGTGGGGGTCTTGTAAGTAACAATCGAAAAGATGAGCACTATGCCTACTGGTGTTGTTAAATATGATTTGCAAGTACAAGGATCCAAAGGTTGCTCTCACCTGGTACAGATGCTTCTCTTGGTGCATGTTTACCATACACATGCAATTTAGTGCCTAGTCGCTCCCTTTTCCAGCTTTCTAAATAGACATGTGGGAGCTAGTTACTTGAAAGCTATATGTTCAATGCCTAGCATCTACTTTACAAGCAATTCATTGTTCAAAGCTGTGTAAATTGCCATGAGAGTGCTGCTGTAAGAGTGATTTAGAATATTGCATTCGGTTGTGGTTAAATTATCCTTGCATAAGCATCTTATAGTAATGTGATCAATATATTTGGTGGCTTTTCAAGTCAATTCAAGTTCTGCTGCTATCCCTTCTATTGGGTCTAACACTGCTTCCTATTTCGTTTTCTTGTTTGTTTCAAACTCTGCTACAAGGTTCATAGAGACATCAAGCTTGTTGATAAATTACTTGCTCAATATTACATGATCTCATGTGATCTAAAAAAAGTGGTTGTATGCATGAGCTACAATTACTGAAATGTTGCTACTAGAAAATAGGTTATATTATCAGAATAGTTGGTTGTTGCTTAACTTTAGGAGGTTGTTTAACATTTATGTTATTTCGTAGTTATTAAATAGATGACATTTATGTTTGTTAGTATCCCCAATATGGCTTTATGCTGAAGTTAATGAGAATCATAGACAAAGATTTCTCAACTTCATTGTCATCGAATTAATAGTGTGTCTATCAGCATTCACAAATTCTTGTTCTACATTCATAATTCCTAATGATGTCTCTGTCCGTGTTCACGAATACTTGTCCCATATTATTGATCCTTGTCTTCTTACCTTTCGTAACAGAGTTGTGTCACTCTTTTTATTCTATTTTTGGTGTCAACTGTTATTCAACATTCAAATCATACATTTAGTATCCGAGCAGAGCTGTGTGCTCATTTGATTCTAAATTTGGTATGAGAGCAGAGTTGTGTGCTTATTCGATTCTACAAAGCTAAAAGAATTTTCTTATAATACCTTTCTCGGCCTTTTCACGAAGATCAGGCGTAGTATCTGTTCTTAAAAAAATAAAAATAAAAATTCTTATAATATGATGGAAAATGTTAGCGTGAATTCTATAGAACAAAATCAATGCTGTACTTACATGAACATAACAAATTGACCAGAAAAGAAAAAACCCAAAAATATATATAAGGAAAAACCAAGGGGATTTGATCAACAATTCTTTGATTTGGTGGCTGACACTTGAGAATCTATATACCAAAACAACAGAAGACGACCTTGCAGAATGCCGAGAGATCTCCCACCGTGCAGTTTCAACTTTGAACACTCCCACTCTTTAGAGCTTAGACTGAGCTTCTCCTACAAACTATTTGGTTACCTGACCGCAGCATCTACACTGCTTTACAAGACGATGCTCCAAATGCAGGAACCAGGACAAAAATTACAAGTCTACAAAACCTACCTTCTTCAAATTGGACCCAACCCATCCAAGACAACGACAAGCACAGCCACTTCACAACACACTGCATCAAATTAAACTGCAACTTTATCAATGTCAGCAAATGAATTTCAGGCAATTCAACCTCGCTACTAAATATAACATAATTTACAAGATGCGTTGTCCTAACCCCGAAGCAGGAGATGGTCAAGGTGGTTTGCTCCCTCCTTGGCCACCCACCCGGGTTCAATCTTTGGGGCTAGGATCCAAGGAAGCTTGTAACAAGCTTATCCTGAGATCATGTACTTGGCAGACAAGCCTAATCTAATCTGCATTGGCAGTTACTTTATTTAAGTTACCTGAACTCATTTCTATATGCTTGATCTTCTGTGCGCTGTGTATTGGGATTATACTTATAGGTCAAAGATGAATGTCTCAGCAACAAGCTGGTGACTTGAAAAATCACTTTACATTTAGCAGAGCCTGGGGACGAGGTTTTCCCCTGATGAGTGTTTCATCACTGTGCTTAATCCATTCTGAAAGTCTCCATGGCTTCTGCCATTTCCATTTGAATTGCACTAGCCACTGGTGATGGCTCCTTTTCCACCTCCATAGCTTCCCAGATTGTCCAAGGGCTGCCAGCTTTTTCATTGACAACTGCCCAGCTGGTACCCTCTGCATTAGCAACAAATCCACTTTCTTAGCCAAACAGGAAAACGACTTTATACCTTGTGGTCAAGGGGTTAGTAAATTAACCTTTCGTGTAGAGTCTATAAATGCTGCAGACTCTCTGACTGAGCAATTTACAATGCCTGGAGTATATTTGAGCTGCTTCTGTGCAGGCACAGCCAATGGAGACAGGGGACTACTGATGTCATCAGAAAAGTGTTTTAACGAATTGTGTGAATTATCCTGTTCATGGAAAGTGTGAAACATCAAAAGTCATTAACAATAACAAGAATAATAGTTCCAAGCTTCAGCCCATGTTAGAGGGAAACATTATACCCACAATAGTTTACCTGTGAAAAACCACAAACTAATTTAGTTGGACCATTCTCTAAAATCACTGATATAGTTGGGAATCCACTTTTATGAAGTGTACTTTGGGGAATAGGCTAAGCTTTACTGATTTGGGACTTCGGTCAAAAAAATTGGTGGGATCTCTTTAGGGCTCTTTTTGATATAATTTATTTTGAGAAAATATCGAATGGGTGGTAGTTCCTTCAGGTTCTCTTCCCCATTTGGACTTTAGTATCGTGCTCTATACTTCTACTGTACTCCTTATTCCTATCATATTATCTCGAGTAATCTGCTTCCTTTGAACTTATTTTTGTGTTTCACCTGTTTGTTCTGCTGTATTCCTTACTCTTCATTTTAGTCATTTTGTATCACCTGAATTCAAAACCAATCTTTTTTTGCTTTGCTGTTGAGCACTAACTTTGAAATAAATAAAAATCGCTATATTATCATTTATTTAATTCAGTACTGAATGAGGGGATTTATAGGTCTAAAGGTTGTTTGTGAAATCACTTCACCCAACTTAATTATTACTTGGTGCACTATGCTGTTAAACTAAAAATCAATCCAATTCCAGTAGTGTTTTTGCAACCGAGTAGCTTTACTATCTATTCAACTGTATGTTCTACGTAAGATCTAAAGACACTGTATCATGTATGATGCGTGAGGGCAAAAGAATGAAAAAATTCCCAACAAAATTACACGTACCGAAGCTGATGTGGCCAATGCAATTGCAATAGCTTGCTCTCTCAATTTCAGCTCTTTCTCAACTTCCTTTCTTCGCATCTCACTCTGTCTCAATATGCCTACAAGTTCTTTAAGTTGCTCTTTCATTTCCTTGATTTCCATTCCTTTCTCCCATACCTGGCACCTGTAGACAACACAACAGACAAACTAACATTTAGAATTTTGATTATGCAAAACTTATTTGTTTGATCATGATAACAACACTTCCAGTAATAACTTTTTTATGGAAGCGGTAGCTTAAATGATAACTTGAAGTATCTATTAAGTTGATCAGACTCGGTGTAGTATAGTATAGATACTTGCACTTCGTGGACGAGGAAGAGAGGTGTAGCAAGCTTTTCTATTTCCAACTTCTTAATTTTTCTTAGGCTAATCTGAAATATAGTGAGATGCTGTTGCAGTGCCTGTAAAGTTGACAAGAGGCTATTCCTCTCCCTTGCAGACTGCATTCTAGTGCTGCCCAATATTCATAGTTGGGATTCCTCAGTTTTTACGGCTTTGCTAAAATGGTTCAGGTTGTTTGGATCAGGCTAAAATGGCCCAAGAGCAAAATAGATTCCAAAGTTGTGAACTATTTGCTCATTAAATTTGGGAAAGGTCAGATATATAGATCCACATGCATGCTCCATTTACGAAAGTACAAGACAATCAAATAAAGCCTAGAACATTAATACTACAGAGAACAAATATTGATAGGTCAAAGAAAGTACCTTGCATCTGCAAATGAATTGAACATGTATTGAAGCAAGTTCTTTGCATCTCCCATTGAACGCAACTGATTCCAACGTCCACGGTTAGTAAAGGCACGCTCTCGTTCTTCTGCCTCTGAAAGTTGTGAAGCCATTGCTACAAGAGAATTTGATGTTATGCTTAGCATGCTCTCAAGTGAAGAAATCCTGGCTATTCTTGCATTTGGTGACATGGAGGATGCTCTGGACAAGGAGTAGAATGCATGAAATAAGGGAGAAATCAGGTGAAAATTTATTCTATCGGCATCATGCTAGTTTGCCAAACCTGTATTTAAGAAAGAATAGGGAGAGTACAAAACTATTTTGAGAGAAGTTATACCTGGCAAAGCCATTCTTTCCTCTTGGAGGACTTAGCCCCTTTGAAGCAAACTCATCCACTTGCTTCAGCAAGGCTAGTTCTTCCGCCAATGCCGCTCGCCTGAGAATTGTTGAATTTTTAATTGAAAACTAGTACCCTAGTTAACAAAGAAGTTAACTACTAAATGGATACAAGTTAAATACGTACACTTGACTTTGCTTCTCATATTCAAAGCGAACTTCATGCACATTCACCATAACTTCCAGCTCATGATCAAGCCAACGCTGCAAGGATTTCTCATTGCTCTGGAGCAGTAGGTTAAGTTAAAAAGGCATGTACGAATTTAAAAAGTTTTCAAATGAAGAGAAATAGAACATTACCTGCCCATTTGTTCCATTTCCATTGGTGATACCTGCAAGATGGAAGACTATTAAAAATCTCATGTGAACAAAGGCCCAGGGTTGGGCACCTATTGACTGCCTAGACTGGTGGCAAAGGATGCTGACTCTGTGATGTCTTGTATGAGAAAATGAGCTAATAAAAATAAATAGGGGGCGTGGGCGGGGTGGGTTCAAAAAAAATAGCCTTGAAAAGCAGTAACTTAGAATCAAATATTCACTGCATAGACTCGTGCAGAAGAACAAGTACTTCATTCTCCCCTTTTATTGGAGGAGCTATACATTTACTTCTTACCTTGACCATCACGAGCTGAGGATTTACGAGCTTCTAGCAATTCTTTTAGCCTCTTAGTAGCCATTGCAGCCTCTTCTGTCTTTCTCTGAAGAACCTGAATGGAAGAAGGTTCTTCTAGTGAACATCTGCTATTATTCCTGCCACAGATATAAATAAATTGACAAGGAAGGAGTTCTAACCATTTTCTGGCGCTGATTTATAGCTTGCAGCTTATGCCTTTCGTACTCATTTTTCCTGCCCTCCTTTCGCAACTGTTTTGCAAATGTTTAGTCAAGGAAGTCGGTAGAAATAAGTACAAATAATTGCTAGAAATGAGTATAAAGCCGTTAATCCATTTGAAGGCTATAGAAATGAGAATAAAGCTTGCTTATTCTGAACTCGCATCTTCTGAAGGCAGGTGAATTTGTAATGGTTACAACAAACTAGTAGTGGCAGCAAAAACATATAGGATAAAGATGTTTTGGTTTGATTGGTGAAAGGATAAATTTGTATACAAATGATGTGTCTGTTTATTAGTGAATCCAAAATGCTAATACAACAACCAGACTTCTTCAAGTAACTCATGCTTCTTACTATGTGACATCACGAGACAATTATAATTATATTTTATATTAAAAGGAAAAAAACAGTCATGGCTTCCATAGACAGCTTTTATGAGTATGTGAATAACATATCTCATTTAGGTATTTGAAAGTACCTGCAACAGTTCCTTCTCTCGAGAGGCCTTCCACTGTCGAAATTGTTCTGCCTCTTGTTTTATCCTTTGTTGCAATTGAACCTACAAGTTCAAGTAAAGTAAGCATTAACATGGTAAAAGACTCAAATGAATTACAGTTTTTGGAGTAACAGTTGAGGATTCAACCTTTTGTGATTTGATGTATTGAATTTCATCTTGCAATCGCCTAGCTGCTTCATCACTTTTCTGTTTTTGTTTTAAAAGCTGAACCTGATTTTCTTGTTTCTTTTTGAGATCCAGAATCTAGAGTACAAAAAAAAGATGTTTTAATCCGGGAAACCCCAAAAAGAGTCCTTTTCTTCAATCTACAAAAATACAGGGTATTCAGAAAGGGGGTAAAAAAACACCTGTGCCTCAAGTGCCTTTAACTTTTGGGTATGGACATCTTGCATTTTCTGTGTATGCCCATCAGAATTAGCCGCCAGATTTTCTACTTCGGTCAACAGATGGTCCCTTTCTTGCTGCGAAACAAAATAGTAAGTCCTTTAACATCATATTTATCAGAGAACAAAACAAGTGTTCATGAACTTCTTTGTCACCTGCACAACTTTCTTCTCATCTTCCAGTTCCATGATTTTCTTGCCGAAGTGTTGCTTGAGTGCCACAGTGTCCAACCCTCCAAAAAGTTTCATCTCCGACTGCACAGACCAATTAGTAGTGAGTATATGCAGGAAGTATAATTCTTGAATAGCATCAGATTTCCAGATTAAAATAATTTTATACTTCCATTTTATAACTACCAAATGCAACTTTTCTTATGATATCTCTTTTAAAAGTTTCCAATAAACATAAGTAATGAACAACTTGTGCAAAGATATCGGCAAACAAAAAATGAGAAGAAAAAAAAAGAAGGGAAGGTCACCTCTTTCTGCTCCAGTCGTTTATTCAACTCGTTCAACTCTTTGTCCATGGAATTTTGTAGAAGAGTATGCTCCCACTCTTTTGCTACTTCATCCATTTCCCTGGCATCACCTGCTATATTTGGCAATTATACCCTAAATAAAATGGTATGTATAAAGCAAACCCGAAACTGAAAAATGGAAAACAGAAGACGACAGATAGCAGAGTAGTAAGATGAGTCAAAGTTTTAACTAAGTCCCTAACCAGAGAAAATTCATACCAGCTATGGCATCATCCATTTGATAATCAGGTGACTCTATACTATGTAAGCCCCTTTTAAGTCCATCACTTTTCACAGAACATGTATCCTGAAAGAATAAGAAAGAGATTCACAAATCTAGCCAATCTAGCTCTTATAATAACAAGATTGAGAAAGAAGAACGAGATGAATATTATATATGTAATAGAAGATTCATTACTCCCATCTCATAGACATGACAAGGACTAAACATAAAAGTCTGAAAGAAAAAGAAGCATCCATGACATACTTGATCATCTGCATCACTTAATGGTACGACAGCACATCTGCTGCGATACTCGTGAAGTTCTCGACAAAGATCCTCATTAGCAGCTTCAAGCCAAGCAATCCTTTCTTTAAGAACCTAAACAAAAATTATTACACACTTGATAAACTTGTGTATTTTAAGAACTAGAATAGCTCATCTGAGACATTCAATCCTACATAAATGATATTAAATTACTTATGAAGCTAATTTGTATCCAACATTGAAGGAAGAATTATTATGTTGTAGCACTCGACAGAAAATCAGATGCATAAAATTACAATTCAAGTACCTGTAATTCATCTGATGAAGATCCTCCTCCACGTGCACAAAGCTCTGCCTGTAAATATTCTAGTTGTTGGCGCATCTTCAGCATCTCACTGGACATGGGATCTCTGTTAACCTATTCAACAATATATAGAAGGATTACATGCATAAAAATTCATAGAAGCAATGGATCTTGTCCTCTAGATGAGGAAACCGTAAACAAAAGAAAACATAACAGTTAGAGAAAACTTACGACAGGCTTATTTTGGATATTACGGGCACGATTGGCATACTTCAAAGTATTGAGGGTTTCCTCAGCATTGATATCAGCCGGACTAATGCAGGCTGAAAAAGACGGAAATTTTGATAAGCAGCATTTAAGATGAAAAATTGAATACCATTCCAACTACAGATCAAGGTACGTGAACAACTTGAAGAGATGGCTGTAATCAAATCAGAACAGAACAAAGGGGAATATGACATAAAGATAGAATCATACAATATGTCAAATAGAAGTTGTTCCAAGCATCATAGAAAGATCCACAAACCAAGTATGACTTACTAGAAACCAGATAACTGCATAACACCTTGTTCAAGAAGCTGCAGCCTATTTTTTTTTTACTTCTTGTAGTTTAGAGGTTGTTATATAATTCTCTATCAACTGAAAGCCAAAGTCTTTCAACAAGAACATGAACCTAGCTATTTTTTTTTTACTAGGGGACAAAAAGGAATGATGCATTTATTGGCTGTGATAAAATAGGTATTATATATATTAATTTTGAAGGTACAAAAAAATCAGAGTAATCAAATTATAATCCTACACGATTTTGCGTGCAAGTTTATCTTTGCTTAAAGAGGATCTTTCATTACTATGAAAGTCACACTGCACTGTTTAGTGTAGGAATGCAATATTCTTCATGATCAGTTTCTAATGTTTCATAACTTTGACCGGCTTGGCTGCTTATGGCAAAGTCCTGTACCATGTACATCACACAAACCCACACACACACATGACATTTGTTTCCCAACTATCCAAATGTGCCACATTATAAAGCTATGCAAATTTGAAAACTTTGCCAAGTTTGTATATCACAAAGGTTCAAACAGGAAAAGAAAAATGATTGCCAATAGAAACATAGCTAAGTGATGATGAAACTATCAAGACTCACCAATCATAACAGTTCTACTGTTTCCACCAAGTGAATCCTGCCAAGTTGCCAACATAAAACTCAGTCTAAGCAAATATACCAAAAAAGAAAAGAAAAACACACACACACACACACAGATATATATATATATATATGGAGAGAGAGACATTAGAACATGATATATATATATATGTATGTATATAACATAATATGTATGAAGCAGAAGACAATAAATTGCTCCTTAGTTCAGCACGATACTGAGCTGGGAAGACTGATGTTTTGTCTAAGTTTAACACAATACAAACCTGCAAAAGTCGAGTAAGTTTACTGTCTCGATAAGGAACATGAAGACCTTCTTTGCGCTTTTTCTCATCACCGAGAGCACTGATAACATTACCAAGTGCCAGAAGTCCCTTATTAATGTGAACTCCTGTTTAAAAGAGAAAGAGCTCATGTGATTATGCTTTGAAGACATATCTTCCTTGCAATAAGAGATGAACAGTGCAACCTACCTTCCTTGAAACGTAGACCATCTGAACCTGTTCTTTTAGCTCTCTCTGATCCAGCAAGATCCACTAAATGCAACTTAGCACATAGATATTCTTCATTCATGCTCTCATTAGGATTATTGTCTCCAGGAAGAACTGGATTGAGTTTGCGCATTTGCTCTAATGTGATAGTGAAGATAGCATGTGAACGGCTAAGAAAGCAGAAGATGGAAATGTCATTAAATCCAGCCGTAAGTAATGCAGATTTGGCAGTACAAATTCATGTAAACCCAATGTTTTCAAACATGACCAGGAACATGGAATTATCAGAATTAATTATAGACAGTTTAATATTATACTAAAGTCTTTATAAAAGCTTGTTGGAGCTAAGTATCATGAAATTGGTTTTCTTAGCAGGAAAAAAACTACTGTAAATGTTTCTGACAAATAATAGATAGATGTAAAATTAATTTATTATTTTCTTTAAACAATACATCACCAAAACCTAGCTAGATGACATCAGACATGTATGGGTAACCACAAAAGGATAACTGATTTATTTAAATAATAAGTAAATCCATATAAAAACCTTATTTAAAATTCATTTTCACATATGCCATCTAAAAATCTTAAGATATACACAATTTCTTTGCAAACAGCATTGTATAGCTGGTTAGGTTATAACACACCACAAAGTTCAGTCAAAGATAGCACAATTTTCTCATATGTAATTTAAGTTACAAGTGACTAAAGTATTTCAAGTTTTCTGTGCTATAGAACAAAACATGCTTCCTGCTACACAATGTTCTTGGTATAACTGTAATAGACCTTTTATTTCTTGGTAATTTATCTTCTTTTAAGGAACCTTAGTTCATGTCCTAGAGCCTAATAGTATGCTTGCTACAAAAGGTTTGAGGAAATAATATCATTGAAATAAATTTGGTAGGGATTTTATTTCTCAGTCAAATGAAAATGCAATTTTCTGTCCTTATACCAGGTTTGATGAATGAAATTTAGGGAAAAAAAATTCTGTCATTTCTAAAATGAAAAAGTTCAAAAGTGTGTACTGAAACAAAATGAAGATGTAAGACTCACCTTGATTGATTGTTCATGTTTGTACTCCCGGTTGCTCTGCTCAATGATCCTTGTTCTAGACAAGCAGCCATTTCTTTTAGACTACTAACACTAACCTCAGTGGACCCTGCTAATGTAATTACACCATTTGACGTTTCACGGATTTGTATTGGTGGTTTCCCAGGGACAGTTACTTTCCCTGACTGTCCATTTGCATGACCATTTGCAGTTTCTGATTTGTTCAAGGGAGTAGAATCCAACAAGTCATGTACTTCTTCTTTCAAAATCTTACAAATGAAAAGGTTTTAGTTAGATGGAGTAGGATCACGAGATAACTTCTAAGTTATTACACATAATCATATTTTAAAATGAGTAATTGCAAATGGATTTCAAAACCGGTCTCGTCCATAGTATACATTCAATGATAGGCCATTGTACATTTAGTGCGAGTACAAATCATATTGAGATTGAAATAGCTCAAATTGTTAATTTCAGAACATAACTAGTCGAAATTCCACAACTAACTTTTCAGAAACCTTCCTATTATGACATGAACCCTGGCCTTGAGACAATAAAGTTTGGTTTTTTAACTTCCTACAAACCAGATATAAATTGCACAAATAGCACTTATATAAAGCACAATTCATTAAGCTATAATACTACAGGGACAAACTAATAGAATTGCCACATAACATGACTTATGGCATATCTACAAAATTAAAATAACATACAAGACAAGAAACGCTTCAACCAACCTCAATGAAGGAAACGTGCATCTGGAATTCAGTTTGATGCTTTAAAGTTTCAATCTTGCTGAACAAAGCTTTCATAACTAGAGGAACTATTCCCGTTTGGCAACCATCTTTGAAGCCAGTGCCCATGGTATAAGTTTTACCCGAACCTGTCTGCAGTATATTGAAACACTGAGAAAAAGAATACTGGCACGCCTAAATAACTTTTGTTAATAGAGAGGATAAAGAACACTTTACTTGACCATAAGCAAGAACCGTGGCATTATATCCTTGAAACAAACCATCAACAAGTGGAGCAATACATTCTTCAAACATGGCTGAAGAAGGGGATCCAGTGCTTCCATAGACATGATCAAAAGTAAAAGAATGCAAGCCAATTTGTACCTGGACCACAGTCACAAACAGTAAGATTTACAAAAAGAAATAAAACATAAACATTTGGCACAGGAAGAAAGAGCAATTTGCCTCGTAAACCATCAGTCTGTTCTTAGACTAAAAATTAGACCAGGATTACAACATTGCATACTTAATACAAATTCAGAAATTAATAGAAGACACTGTGAAGACACCGTATCCAGTAGCTGGCACCAAGATCCTAAAGATGTTCCTAACTAGTTTTATTTACAAAGCATGAAATTTAGTGTAACTACATATACTCAGGAAAAACTAAGCTCATGGACCTTTGAAGCTTTTTCCAAGCAAGATAATTAAATGCTATGTAATCCTTGTAATCCAAATTATAAAAGGAAGTGCAGTGAAATCAACTGAAAATTATTTCTAATTCATAATTCTCCTTCTCCATAATCAACCACCTAAAATCCAACTTAATTCTGATCCAAATTTCAAGATTCAGAGCATCACAAATCTTCGCCACCAAAAAGATTTCTCAGTAACCATACGATCCAGATCTCCATAGAATCAAGCAGTAGGCGAGTTCGGGCAGCCAAATTCAGAAGCAGGAAGCATGACATTGTTAGATTGAACAGTACCTGAGGCTTCCCGGCGACAAGAGAGACACAATCCTTGCATCCCTGCGCCCTCTCATCGGCGATGAGCGGGCGGATATGCACGGCGACCTTGACACAACAATCCTCAGCGCCTGCGGCCATGGCAGCTTCCATTGGAAGCCAGTACTCAGTTGAAGAAGGTCAATATAGATTGGTAGATGGAGAAACGGAAAAAGGAAAGGTAGCGGAGAGAGATCAGATTGCTGAGAAAACCGTTCGCATTGTCTAGTGAAATGGCAGAATCAGAATCTAGGCAGGAGAACAGGGAAAGCGATACAGCAGCAGCTAGAGAGAGAAACTCGGCTCTGTCTAAAAGAAGCTACCTGAACTGAACTGGTGAGAGATGGATTTGTTTTGCTTCATTCATACAAATTACATTAGTATTACAATGAAATGGAATGGAATGGAAGGAGGAGAAAGAGAAAATACCAAACAGCACTACTGTCTACTGGGAATAAATTAATTAAAAGTATATATTACTATGTTTGCGAAAGGGGTAGTTGGGGAATTATTTAGAGGAGCGGAACTGAAGGAGACAACAACCACTATCATTTTCCGTAGGCTTCACTACCACCAGCTCGGACGGTTGGCGCTGTAAAAACTTTTATGACACTCTTTCCCATTTTACCCTTCCATGTCCTCTGACAACGGCTCTCACCTTCCCCTTTCAATGGCATTAAATTACTGTGTTACCCTCCTCCTCATCCTCTGTCGACTTGTACGAGTACTAGTGGATTTGTTTTTTCTTCAGTTTTTATTTATAATTAAGATATTTGTTTTGTTGTGTCGTGTTGTGTTATGGGAGAAAGAAAAAGAGGAGTATTATAAGGCACGTGATGATGGGAATAGTAGAAGATTACCGAGTTTTGGGCACGAGGACGTACTGTCATTATGAGTTCTATTACTGCCTCTTTCTTTTTCTCTGTAGTTTAGAATGTTTTTGCATGTCACATTTTCACTTTCTAAGTTTCTACACAAAATATTAAGATCAATATAACATCTTATTAAATCCAAGTCGTACATGCAGTAACAGCCTCCAGTTGAGAAAATAAAATAGTGTTTCATTAGGTTACATTTCTGGGTAAACTACGGAGTTGTTTGTAAACTATGCGATCAAAAACAATTTTGATAAATGAAGTAAATAATATTTAAAAAAATCCTCAAAATTAAGGTTGTGTTTAGGAAAATATATTGTAGCATGATGTGTGGAAAAAAATTTGTGATTGATAACTTTAATTTGTTGTAAAATCAAACAATTAGTGCATTTTATTCTAGTACCGAGTCTGTATATTGGTCTCTTGACTCTTGTAAATAGTACGTACTTTAGAGTTACTTGGATTACTCAGTGACATATGGTTATCACATTTGATTCAATCACGTCTATTCATTGTGACAATTTAATGGCGATTCGAATCATTCATGATGATATTTTTTATAAATAGACATTATACATAGAGATTGATTGTCATATCACTCGTGGTACTCTACGACTCTTCGTCTTGTGCTTGTCCCGTCCTTAAGCCATGTCTAGTCTCAAAACTCAATCATTGTTTCCTAACCATCTTAAGTTTGAGGAAATATGTTAGAAACTTTAGGATTTTGTCAACTATCCTTACATGGATGAGTCTATATTTAATGTAATATTATATTCTTTGTATTTTGTTACACATAGAATCATTGTATTGCTGTCTAATCAGAAAAAATAATATAGAAATTTAATTATTCTCCACACCCTTATAGTTCAACCGGAACATCATCCACTAGTGAAGCTAAACTAAGCAACACAACTGATAACTTCTTCTAATCATATACGTATTCATCAACTTAAGTTTTGATTCTCTCTTCTATTTTGAGTGAATATTAAGCTATTCTATTCATAAGATACCTTTGAAGGATTGTTCGCAAGGATATTTTTGTTGGTGGTGTTGTTGTGACATATAATATTTAAATTGAAAAGAATTAAATTTTGGTATAGGACATAAAGAAAAAAGAGAGAAGAAAATGAAAGTAGCAGTTGTATCATGTATGTGTTGTGTGTAGTATTTTGGTTACTGTTGTGAACATAAAGAAAAAGAACTAGGTTGTGGGGATGTGGAAAGTGACGGGACGGTGGTGGGCGGGAGGAAGTAAAAGGAAAGAGACCCACCCAGCTGGAGCTGGAGCTGAAACCTCCTCTCACATGCCATTTCTTTTCCTTGGCTCAATCAAATAAAAATATATTAATCAATCTCCAGTGGACCCCTTCCCCAACTCAGACTTGCTTGTACTTGTGGTCCCTTTCTTATACCAGCTACTGCATGCTGCTCTAGTCTACTAAATCACATTTTAATGTTTCACTACTTAACATAATTAATTTCATCAATTCTACCTTGGCATAATAATAATAGTAATATTATCATTGATACTTCCACTAGGTAGAGGTGATGCTGCGGAAATCCGTAATTTGATTATGCTACAAATTGATAAATTCATATCGGATCAAATCAAATTTGTTACAAAAAGATATTAGACTAGATATTCATTCATTTTATATCAAAAAAAATATGAAATTGTTCTGACCCGATCCGAACCCATTTCGCATTATAATCAACCTTCATCTTTCAGCATCTGTCACTTGGAATTAATGGATTATCAACTCACCATCTCTCCCACTTCCATTCAGATCCAATGTTTTTTTCTTTTTTATGACCATAACATTCACAAGTTAGCTAAAAGTCCCTTCACTCATCCACAACCATTTTCAACATTATTGATAATTTAGCCTCTACAATTCACAGTCCTCTCTTCAACCCCTTTTTTATGCATCCCATTATCAAATTTGTGTCAATTCAATTGAATGAATTTAGACAGTTGCTGTATAGATAGTGTTCCTTAATGAGCGTCCAACGTTTGTACTATAGAGGGTACAAAGGCCGGGTTTTATGGTTGCTGCTGTTGTACACAAGAATAATTGTCTAAAATTCACCAAGTTATTAAATTCTATTTTTAGAGATGGAGAGGTGATTGTAAACTTGAACATTGCATACATTGGATGAGAGAATTTAGTATAGTTGATACGTAAGAGGAAGGTAGATAATATATATGATGGATTGTGCCTAACTAACGGGCCACAGCTGAAACATCACTTCATGTGTTTGTATATATTCTGTAGCATCGATCAGTACCCAAATTTCAGTAAACTTGTACTCATGTTTTCCCATGAATTCTGATAGATTTGTTACCATAACCGGCAACCAATCTAATTAGCTAAATACGAGTGTTACTTGGCATGCATGTGTATTGACATCTGAGCAATGGATTTTACCTTTTAAGACTATATATCAGAATCGATGGAATGATTCATTTTTTACGCTACGACATTGATATATTCAAAAAAAATGTAGTTTCAATTTTTCATAGAAATTCATTATTATAAGGCCATGTCTTGAGCTGTGGACTGCAAGTGAAGCAAAGCTATATATGTATCACTAGTACTCTTTGCTCACTACATATGTATATGAATCCTTGAGAATGAAGAATACAAGAAAAGCTGCAAAACAAATTAGATGATCCAAAATGCAAGTTTCCTTTTCGCAGCACCTAACTCTCCATTCATTCTCTTTTCCAATTCCGACCGTTAGCTTGGATGCAGACCAAACAACAACATATAGCTAGGCCCCCATGCACCAAAAATATGTATCTCCATAGCCTCTAGCTTTTGTTGTGGTAACATATATTCTTTTGGGTGCATGAATAGTTTTTTTTGATTTCATACGTTATAATTTGGACCTGTTTTACCAACCTAACAATAATATTTATATAGTTCTCCCAAGACCTAGTGACAGAAATGGTTCAATATTTTGATGTGCCATCTCTAACCAATATTCACTTTGGTTAATTCTATGGGGAAAGCTAGAAAAAATAATAGTCCCATATACAACAGCTACTGGTAGAAGTAGAAGTCACGTCAATGAAGAAAAAAATGGATTGTAATTATATATAAGGTCTAATCCACATAATATTTTGAGAAGATATAATAATGTAAGAGCCTTCTTACCGAAATGTATAATTTTTCAAATTTATCTCAACTTCTTGTCTCATTTTTTTGTGTTTTCATATGACTTTTTTGTTATGAGGTTTTTGTCTTCTCTTTTGGATTTTCATGTCTCTTCTGTCATAAAAGAGTTCTCTACTATCTCTTTTCGGTGCACCCATAAAAACTAAAATAACATAAATTGACTCATATTTTCTCCTATTTGTCCATCTATAAAGGTATTATATCTTCTTCTATTAGTCATTCTATAAAGTTAAAAAACAAGAATGAATTAAACTCTCTATCTTCTTGCATCAGCTTATCTACAAAGTCATAACAAACTTGCATATGAGAGATAATATTAAAGTAAAAATGAAGATTTCAATTATTAACTTGTGCATTTAGTGAATATTAATTGGTCATTTATGAATAAACATAGAAGGGTTTAGGGTTAGGGTTTGCGCCTCCTTTTTTTTTTCATTGTTCTACCATTGTATTGCTTGATACAATGGAGATTAAAAGGTTATGGAAGACTATGGTTCTACTTCTTCTTCTTCTCTCTATTGATTGCACGGGTTCAGATGGGACGGCTGCAAGGTACGACGTCATGTGCGACGGGCTTTGATCGATGCTCAGGGGATGCGAAGATTGGTCAAAACTCGGCAAATAGGTGTGGTGGGTGTAGCCCTTCTCGGGAGCGTGTGTGCTGGGATAGTGGTGATGGGCGCAGCGGAGTCTGATCAAAAAAATGGAGAGGACGGAACCAAGGTGGGGCTTGGCAACCATTCAGAGGATCCGTGACGGAGTGGTGGCGCGGCGACCGGTTGGAGCGGCAGGATGGGAGGGAGGTTGTTCTTGGGGTCTGGTCTAGGATAGTTTGGTCTTTTGTTTTATGTTTTTTTTTTTTTGGTTTTAGGTCTTTTGTTTTCTAGTCAGCTTAGCTTAATTTTTGTTATGGGAAGGGCCGGTCGGATGGGCGATCCGAGCGGTTTCACGGTGTGTTACTTGATAACCGATGGAATAAAGTTGATTAGGTTAGGCGTCTTAAAGCAGAGCCATGAGCTCGTAGCCCATGGGCGCCCATTGAGGGATCTGAACGGTCGGGTCGTAGATGGGCAACACGTTGAATTGATATCTAATAAGATGTCATATGTGTA